>JAHSUH010003363.1:0-51488 GCA_025388415.1 Cynanchum wilfordii
CATCTATTTATAGGGATGAAGCAGATCCGAAAAGCGGTGAAATTTCAATGTGGGACATTCAAACGCGCCAACGCTGCCTTCAACACGCCCGTGTCGCGTGTCTCCAACACGCCCATGTTGATCTCTTCAACACGCCCATGTTAAAAAATTGCAATTTAGTCCCTGATTTCTTCATTTCTTCAATTTGTGTCCTTGAAACTTCTAAAATAGAAAACAGAAAGAAATTGCGTAATTTTCATTTAATTAAATCCAATTAACTCCATAATTAACTCGAATTGAACACAATTAATGTATAAAAACACGATATAAAATCGAGTTATCAAATACCCCACACTTAGTCTTTTGCTTGTCCTCAAGCAAACTACTAAATATAGTCCAAGAAAACACATATAACTCAACTAATCATGTTCATCAATTAAGCACGGAAGGTGTTCAACAATTCAAACTGTTCGGAAAATCAGAATGGACTATCAAAGAGTGAATTACTCCTAATGCCTCATCAAATGTATCATGTGCAAATCAAGAAGAAATAATTCAAAATATCCATATTAAATCAACACACATCTAATCAAGAATCTCCCCGGGTGTGGTGTGTGTTCTAATTTGACTCATCATCCAAACAATGGACTTCCCTTCAAACTAGTAGAAAGATAGTATGTTGATCACTTAGACGTCACAACAGCTAATTATAATTAACCATCTAGGGATCAAGTCACAATGCCACACTTATTACTCTTTTTTTTTTATATATATATACTCTCTTTTTTTCAAACATATATATATATATATATATATATATATATATATATATTAATTTATTTTCGATGCAGTGGGTATAAGCGTTTACTTAACCATGTTAACTTTAACTACCCTTGTAGCAGGTCTCACTCCGGTGGCTTCTAAACCTCAAAGACCTTAGGGCACCGGGCATTCAATTCTCTTCAGTAGTGATTCCTAAGTAGCAAAGAACACTCCTTAGGGCACCGGGCATTCAATTCCCTTCAGGAGTGATTCCTAAGTAGCAAAGAACACTTGTAAACTACCCTTATTTAAATAAATGACAGAAAAATAAACTAGTGGCATGCTTCTCAAACCCCTATCAAGTCACCATAACATCTATCACAACATTCGGATGGTCTAATACTATTTAACTAAAAGTCCAAAAGTGATCTATCAATCAAACAATTTTTCCAAAATAGATGTGCTCAAGATAACAGGGATTTCCTACAACTAGACTAGCATCAAGTTTCTATGAATAAATCAAACTCAATCCACAAGACTCTTACAATCTAACAAATAGTTTTTATCATAGGCAGAGTAAATCATGCTTCAAAAGTTTATCGGATATCCTAAAAAGTTTAAAATTGCCATAAAATTTGAGAAAATTCGAAAAATTTAGCCTAGAAATTCACCTCTACTCCACACTTAAAATGAACACTGTCCTCGGTGTTGGAGGCAAGTGGAGATGAAAAACCCCACAGTTAAACTAAAAATAGAAAAACAAAAAAAACACAAAAACATAATTAAATGAAGTAAAAACGAAATAAATAAAACAAAAAGAGGGAAAAGAAAACGAACACAGGGTTGCCTCCCTGAAAGCGCTTCGTTTTTGTCGTTTAGTTGTCTTGCCTTCTATCAATCGAAATATTCCTCTGTATTGTCCACCTCGAATGGTTCTTTGTAGAATTTTAACCTTTGATCATTTACCTTGAAAATTTTCCCATCCGTATCTTCTATTTCACAGGCTCCATAGGGTGATACTTCTTTGATATGGACCGGACCAAAAGCTGCGCAATTTTCCTGGAAACATTCTTAAACGGGAGTTAAATAATAACACTTTGTTACCGGGTTGAAAATTCTTTAAACTTCTGAGTTTCTTATCATGGACAATTTTACTTTTCATTTTGAAATTCAAAGAATTCTCATACGCATTATATCTCCATTCATCAAGCTCATTTATTTGCAACATCCTATCTTTTCCAATTAGCTCATCATTTAGATTGCACTTTTTCAATGCCCAATATGCTTTATGTTCTATTTCTACAGGTAAGTGACATGCTTTTCCATAAACTAAACGATAAGGAGAAAATCTTGTAGATGTTCTAAATGCAGTCCTAAATGCCCATAATGCATCAGCAAGCTTTGTAGACCAATGTTTTCTATGTATACCTACAATTTTCTCTAAAATCCATTCGTTTGTGGATGATAGGCAGTGGAAAGCTTGTGATGAACTCCATATCTTTTTAGTACCTTCTCCAACTGGGAGTTGCAAAAGTGAGTTCCTCTGTCACTTATCAAAGCTCTAGGACAACCAAATCTAGCAAATAGTTTCCTAAGAAATCTGCAAACAACTTTAGCATCGTTAGTAGGTAATGCCCGAGCTTCGGGCCATTTGGAAAAATATTCAACAGCTACTAAGATGTATTTATTGCCATATGAAGAAGGAAATGGTCCCATAAAGTCTATACCCCAAATATAAAAAATCTCAACACTTTGAATTCCTCTTTGGGGCATACCATCCTTAGAAGAAATGTTACCTGTTCTTTGACATGCATCATAAACCTGTATGTGGGATGCATTGTCCTTGAAGATCGTGGGCCAATAGAATCTGGCTTCTAACACCTTCCTTGTAGTGTTATTAGTAGCTAAATGGCCTCCAGTAGGTCCCTTGTGACAGTGATCCATGATTTTCATGCATTCTTCTCCGGATACACATCTTCTAAGAATTTGATCTGCACAAATACGAAACAATAAAGGATCTTCCCAATAGTAATGTTTCAAATCGGCAAAAGAATTTCTTTTTCGTTGATAAGTCATATCACCTGGGAATTTCTTTAGCAGCAAGATAATTGGCAATATCGGAAAACCACGGAAGAGAACTATCAATGTAATTAACAATTGTCAAATATCACTGTTTCATCAATAGACTCTAACTCAGGATTCTCTAACCTAGACAAATGATCAACAACTAGGTTTTCAGCTCCTTTCTTATCCCTTATCTCAATGTCAAACTCTTGTAAAAGTAAAACCCATCTAATCAACCTAGGTTTGGCATCGATTTGTTAAACAAATATTTGAGTGCAGAATGATCAGTATAAACAATTGTTTTGGACAAAACAAGATATGACCTAAACTTGTCAAATGCATACACAACAACCATCAATTCTTTCTCGGTAGTAGTGTAATTCTCTTGAGCATCCGTCAAAGTTTTACTAGCATAGTATATAACATGAAACTTCTTATCATGCATTTGTCCTAAAACAACACCATTGCATAATCACTAGCATCACACATCAATTTAAAAGGCAAGTTCCAATCAGGTGATGTTATAATAGGTGCAGTGGTTAATAGTTCCTTCAGTTTATTAAAAGCTTTCATGCATTTCTCATCAAACACAAAAGGAACATCTTTCATAGGTCTAGCAATCAGGAGAAAAGTCTTTTATGAATCTTCTAAAAAAACCCAGTGTGACCTAAGAAACTTCTGGCGACTTTTACAGAATTAGGTGGAGGTAGCTTGGAAATAACTTCAATCTTAGCTTTATCTACTTCCATACCTAAACCGGAAATTTTGTGACCAAGTACAATTCCTTCTTTTACCATAAAGTGGCATTTCTCCTAATTAAGCACTAGATTCGATTTTATACATCTTTCAAGCATTCATTCCAAATTTCGCAGGCAAGTCATAAAAGAATCACCAAACACAGAAAAATCATCTATAAATACTTCCATAGAATTTCCTAACATGTCTTAAAAAATAGCAGTCATGCATCTCTGAAATGTAGCAGGTGCATTACATAATCCAAAAGGCATTCTTCTATATGCAAATGTTCCAAAGGGACATGTAAAAGTAGTTTCATATTGATCATTAGGTGCAATAGGAATTTGGAAGTAACCAGAAAACCCATCTAAAAAGCAATAAAACATATGTCCAGAAAGCCTTTCTAACATTTGGTCAATAAAAGGAAGAGGGAAGTAGTCTTTTCTAGTTGCAGTGTTTAATTTCCTATAATCAATACAGACTCTATGACCAGTTAAAGTTCTAGTAGGAATTAATTCATGCTCAGTTTTGACAACTGTAAATCCTCCCTTTTTCGGTACTATCTGTACAGGGCTAACCCATTCACTATCATATATAGGGTAGATAAGTCCAGCATCAAACAATTTAAGCACTTCTTTTTTCACTACATCACACATATTAGGATTTAATCTCTTCTGAGGTTGCACACAAGGCTTATAATCAGTTTCTAACAGATTTTTTGAGAGCAAAACCTTGGGTTAATACCTGGAATATCAGCAATCTTATAGGAAAATTCTCTCTTATACTTCTTGAGTGCATTTAGAGTCAACTTCCTTTGCTCTTCCGTCAATTCGGCGGAAAGAATGATAGCTAGTTTCTTACCTTCATCTAGGAAGCCGTAACATAAGTTATTTGGTAATGCCTTCAGTTCCAAATCAGGCGGATCCTCGAAAGATGTCTTCTCATGTTTCAGCTCGAAATCACCTATTTCCGAAAAAAGGTTAGAGTTATGGGATTCCGCATTATCGTCGGTGATAGGATTTTTGGAATCCTCTTCAGTTTCCTCTTCTTCACACAGAGCAACTAAGACAGGATCGTCGGACAACAATTCAGACATGCTATTTTCCACATAATGATCAATAATATCCACGAGAAAAATAGATATCATCTAAATGTGCAGGGTGTCTAAGGGTAGATTTCAAATCGAAAGTAATATCTTCATTGTTCACCCTCAATCTTATCTAACCACTGCTTACATCTATCAATGCCTTAGAGGTAGCTAGAAAAGGTCTACCTAGAATTAATAGTATACTTCGTTCACAACTCATATCCATCACAACAAAATCAGCAAGGAAGACAAATTTATCTACTTTAACAAGTATGTCCTCTACAATTCCCCTAGGGATTTTGACTGATCTATCGACAAGTTGTACACACATTCTGGTTTCCTTCGGATTATGCAACCCTAGTTTATCAAATAGACTAGATGGCATTAAATTAATACTAGCTCCTAAATCAGCTAAAGCATTTATGTTAGTGCATGGTAAAGTAAAACTGCCAGGATCTTTTTTTTTTTGAAGGCAACTTGTTTAAAAGAATAACAGAAACACATTCATTTAAAACAACTTTATCCATATCTAGCTTTTGCTTATTACTAACAATTTCTTTTAAAAACTTAGCGTACTTAGGCATTTCAAAAACAACATCAAGCAAAGGTAAATTAACATGAATTTGACTAAAAATTTGTATTCGATCGATACTCCTGTGTGGGTATCTTTTGTTCCTCAGCTACTTTTTCTTTTTCGACTTCCGTCGGCATTGAGTCCTTGGAACTCTCTCCTTCTTCCTGCACAGAAATAGTAGGGTTAGTAATTTTTGGAATAGGAGGGTCTAGAATTTTACCGGATCTCGGAGTCAAAGTCTTGCATTCTCTTATTGGGTTGTTCTCGGTATTGCTCGGTAATGCCCCATGAGCTCTTCCTCAAATATGATTTGTCAGCTGCCCCATTTGTCTTTCTAGAGTTTGTAGAGAGGCTTATGTGTTTCCGGCAAAGGTCTCGGTCTGCCTTAACCTCTCATCTATCTGTCTCATCCTCACATCTGCTTCTCTCATTCTTTGTTCATTACTCTCCTGTATCTTTTTACCCGATTCAATCATTTCCTTATTTGAGTTCATTATTCCCTTCATCATCTCCCTCATTTCTTGCATAGGGTCTTTAGGTTGATTGAAATTTCTCGCAGGTGGTAATGTCGTTCCTTGTGATTGCGGGGAAAGGAGCATTCTGGTAATTCCTTGGATAATTCATGGCTCCAGCATTATTCTTCCAACTAAATCCAGGATGATTCCTCCAATTGGGGTTATAAGAATTCCTCGTAGGTGTTGTATGAGCAGCATCCACATACTCCATTTCTTCCGGAATAGTTAGAATTCCATTGCCAAAACAATCACCATGAAATGCAGTCCTTGACAAAACTCACAGACTTGATATACCGTTTGAACGTTTCTTCCTTGAAGAATAGTCAGTTGATTATTAAATTGATCCTTTATACTTTCAATTTGCTCGTCCAAAGAGGAGTTTTCCATGTTAGCTAGCTGTTTCCGAGGTTTCGCCCTTACACTTGTCATCCAATTCTTATTAGTTTGGCTCATCCTTTCCAATGCATTAGTTGCATCTATCTCATTCATTCCATTAAAACCTCCTTGAGGGTTCAGCCCATCTAGTATTTTCTTTCCTCGCTCATTCATTCCTTCCGTAGAACTGCCATGATACGAGTGGTTCACGAAATCCATGTTTAGGGCATGCTCTTAATAACTCCTTCTTTCTTTCCCAAGCGTCGCACGGGTTTCTTCCTCTGCTTGCAGAAACTTGATATTGCTTTCCTCGGTGGTGGTGGATGTAAGTTTCCATCGGTGGTGGTGGTGGTTGAGCTGCCATTTTTTGTAAGATTAGTTTTCTCCTTGCACCTCTAGCTCTGCGGATTAAGATTTCGGGATTGTCAAGCCGTTCTCGGAGTTCAGCCCCAGAGGCTCGAGTCATACAACTGCAAACAAAGAATACAAAGATAGATAAGATGCAAATATAGTTAGAAGTTCGAAGATAGAAGGTTAAATATTTTTTTGTTTTTTTTTTTATATATAATATTCTAGATAATTTCTAGAAAATTTCTGAGTATGATTTTAGAATAAATTTTCTAAAATTTCGATATCCTTAATTATTTAATTTAGGAAATCCTATACCAAGAAAGTAGGATCTAATTCCACTAATTGCGTCTTAATTGATAAATACTAACGTTACCAAATCATAAAATTTCTAAAATTTTGCACGGAATTTCAAAAATATTATGAATTTAGCGTCCCCGGCAACGGCGCCAAAAATTTGGTGTGTGTTTTGAGTGAGTAAAAATATAGTATCATATAAAGCAAATAATCTTACAAAACAGTGTCACATAATCAAACACAACTAAGGAAGAGTACCTATCGCATGCAGATAGTAACACGGGAGTACCACGATTTTAAATTTATAAATATCGTATCCTCGGGAACGTTGGTAACGACTGGTTAGTTTCTACCAATTATGACAAACTTTAAGGTTCAGGAAATTAGTCTTATGTGTCCATTCGATTCAGATAAGTTGTTTAAAGAATATTAAAGACAAGAATGGAAAGATAATTAGCTAAGATCTCTAATGAAGTACGTATTAGGATGCCTAACCTCGGTACGGTCGCTGTAAGTTATTAGTCCTAATTTGGCAACTCATTAAATCTCCTACCGTCGGGTTTCATTAACAAATTGTCAATTTAATTAACTATTGTAGTATCATGCATCAACCTAAGTTTCATAGCATAAACTCAATACGAGAATCAAATCGAAAGCGTAAAACAATAAGCAATTCTTAATGTATATTAAAACATATCCTTCCCGGGAATATATAAATCATTAATCAATCAATCAAAATAAAGAGTATCTCAGGACAGAATCATAACATATTAAGGAAAAGAAATACAAGAACGAAAAGAAATGGAAAGAGAAAGTTGTTGTGTTGCTCTCACCTGCTTCCACCGGACCTGGCTTAATCCTCCAGGACCTCGCCAAGACTTGTTCTCCGGATCCTTATCTTGCTCTAAAGATCTTCAGAGATCACTTCCTCTCAACTAAACTATATGGATATTCCTTACGGTCGAGGTTCAACTCCTACACTCGAGAAGAAAGAAAAAAAATGAAACTGCAAAACTAGACAAGCTTATCACGAAATTCCTATTGGCTAGAAACTCTTAAATGCTCCCGTGTCTAGGTGATTCGGTGTGCTTCAACAACTGGGGGAGTGCATCTATTTATAGGAGTGAAATAGAGTTGAAAAGAGGTAAAATTTCCATGTGGGACAATGAATTGAGCCCAAAATGCCTTGAACACGCTCGTGTCGCGTGTCTCCAACATGGCTAGCAACACGGGCAGGAACACGCCCATGTTGTTCTTTTTTTCAAAAATTGCACTTTTAGTCCCCGATTTCTTCCTTTCTTCAATTTTGGTCCTTGAAACTTTTGAAATAAAAAAACCAAAAGAATTTGCGTAATTTCCATTCAATTAAATCCAATTAACTCCATAATTAACTCGAAATTGAACACAATTAATGTATAAAAACACGATATAAAATCGAGTTATCATTGAATCGGGTAAAAAGATTCAGGAGAGTAATGAACAAAGAATGAGAGAAGCGAGATGAGAGGATGAGATAGACAGATGAGAGGTTGAGGCAGACCGAGACCTTTGCCAGAAACACACAAGCCTCTCTACAAACTCTAGAGAGACAAATGAGGTAACCGACGGATCAGATTACAGGAAGAGCTCATGGTGCATTACCAAGCAATACCGAGAACAACCCAATAAGAGAATGCAAGACTTTAACTCCGAGATCCGGTAAAATTCAAGACCCTCCTATTCCTAAAATTACTAACCCTACTATTTCCGTGCAGGAAGAAGGAGAGAGTTCGAAGGAATCAACGCCGACAGAAGTCGAAAAACAAAAGATACCCACACAGGAGTATCGACCGAAGGCCCCATATCCTTCGAGATTGAAGCAAAATAAAGAGAAGGAGCAGTTTGAGAAGTTTCTACAATTTTTTAGTCAAATTCATGTTAATTTACCTTTGCTTGATGTTGTTTCTGAAATGCCTAAGTATGCTCAGTTTTTAAAAGAAATTGTTAGTAATAAGTGAAAGTTAGACATGGATAAATTTGTTTTAAATGAATGTGTTTCTGCTATTCTTTTAAACAAGTTTCCTTCAAAACAAAAAGATCCTGACAGTTTTACTTTACCATGCATAGGAAATATTACTAACATAAATGCTTTAGCTGATTTAGGAGCTAGTATTAATTTAATTCCATCTAGTCTATTTGATAAACTAGGATTGCATAATGAAGGAAACCGGAATGTGTGTACAACTTGCCGATAGATCAGTCAAAATCCCTAGGGGAATTATAGAGGACATACTTGTTAAAGTAGATAAATGTGTCTTCCCTGCTGATTTTGTTGTGATGGATATGAGTGGTGAAAGTAGTATACCATTAATTCTAGGTAGACCTTTTCTAGCTACCTCTAAGGCATTGATAGATGTAAGCAGTGGGTCGATAAGATTGAGGGTGAACAATGAAGATATTACTTTCAATTTGAAATCTACTCTTAGACACCCTGCACATTTAGATGATATCTGTTTTTCTGTGGATATTATTGATCATTATGTGGAAAATAGCATGCTCGAATTATTGTCTCGACGATCCTGTCTTAGTTGCTCTATGTGACGAAGACGAAGTGAAGAGGATTCCGAAAATCCTATCACTGAAGGTAATGAGGAATCCCAAAATTCTAACCAGTTTTCCGAGATAGGTGATTCCGAGCTCAAACATGAGAACACATCTTTCGAGGATCCGCCCGATTTAGAACTCAAGGCATTACCGAACCACTTGTGTTATGGCTTCCTACATGAAGGTAAGAAACTTCCTATCATTCTTTCCGCCGAATTGACGGAAGAGCAAAGGAAGTTGACTCGAATGTACTCAAAAAGTATAAGAGAGCATTTTCCTATAAGATTGCGATATTCCGGGTATTAATCCAAGTTTTTGCTCTCATAAAATTCTGTTAGAATCGATTATAAGCATTGTGTGCAACCTCGGAGGAGATTAAATCCTAATATGTGTGATGTAGTGAAAAAGGAAGTGATTAAAGTGTTAGATCTTGGACTTATCCACCCTATATCCGATAGTGGGTGGGTTAGCCCGTATCGGATAGTTCCAAAAAAGGGAGGAATTACAGTTGTGAAAAATGAGCATGAATTAATTCCTACTAGAACTGTAACTAGTCACAGAGTTTGTATTGATTATAGGAAATTAAACACTGCAACTCGAAAAGACCACTTCCCTCTTCCTTTTATTGACCAAATGTTAGAAAGGCTTTCTGCTTTTTAGATGGGTTTTCTGGTTACTTCCAAATTCCTATTGCCCCCGATGATCGGCATAAAACTACTTTTACATGTCCCTTTAGAACATTTGCATATAGAAGAATGCCTTTTGGATTATGTAATGCACCTGCTACATTTCAGAGATGCACGACCGCTATTTTTGAAGACATGTTAGGTGATTCTATGGAAGTATTTATGGATGACTTTTTTGTGTTTGGTGATTCTTTTATGACTTGACTGCGAAATTTGTTAGAATTTATTGAGAATCCTGAGTTAGAATTTATTGATGAGTTTGTGATATCCGACAAATTCCCTGATGAGAGTCTATATTTGCTACAAATGTTGAATTATGTTGATAGTTCTCTTCTGTGGTTTGCCGATATTGCTAACTATCTTACTGCTGAAGAAATTCCCAGTGATATGACTTATCGGCAAAAGAAGAAATTCTTCGCTGATTTGAAATATTACTATTGGGAAGATCCTTTCTTGTTTCGTATTTGTGCAGATCGGATTATTAGAAGATGTGTATCCGGAAAAGAATGCACAAAAATCATAGATCACTGTCACAAGGGACCTACTAGAGGCCATTTAGCTGCTAATAACACTGCAACGAAGGTGTTAGAAGCCGGATTCTATTGGCCCACGATCTTCAAGGACGTTGTATCCCACATACAGTTTTGTGATGCATGTCAAAGAACAGGTAACATTTCTTCTAAGGATGGTATACCCCAAAGAGGAATTCAAAGTGTTGAAATTTTTTATATTTGGGGTATAGACTTTATGGGACCATTTCCTTCATAAATACATTTTAGTAGCGTGTTGAATATTTTTTCTAAATGGCCCGAGGCTCAGGCATTACCTACTAACGATGCTAAAGTTGTGTGCATATTTCTCAGAAATTATTTGCTAGATTTGGTTGTCCTAGAGCTTTAATAAGTGACAGAGGAACTCACTTTTGCAACTCCCCACTGGAGAAGGTACTAAAAAGATATGGAGTTCATCACAAGCTTTCCACCGCCTATCATCCACAAACAAATGGACAAGTTGAGGTAAAAAATAGAGGTATAAAAAGGATTTTAGAGAAAACGCGTAGGTGTACATAGGAAAGTGATAACGCTAAATTTGATAATGTTTTGGAAGGGTATTTGTGCATAATTGTTGAGGATTATTAGAGTAAATTGAGATAAATATGTTAATTGTGCACTTAAATGTGATATTTCTATTTTCGGGAAGTTTGTGGAGCTAATTGATCAAAAGAGCAAAGTTCGGGGACTAAATATGTAATTTCCGGGAGCCGAACACGCCTAGCCAAGAAGAGGAACACGCCCGTGTTCCGATTGATCCAACGGTGCAGACACGAACTCGGCAAGAACATGGGCTCGCCCATGAACACGGCTTTCAACACGGCTTCCAACACGCCCGTGTTGCGTATCACCAACACGGGAGGCAACACGGTCGAAACACGGGCGCGACAGCCGTGTCGCGCGTAGCCAACACGGGTGCAACACGGGTGCAACACGCCCGTGTTAAGCCAATTTTCCAGATTCTGTTTTGTAAAATTTGCAATTTTACCCCTATTTTGGTTATCTATAAATATTGGGATTTTTACCATTATTGAAGGTTGGATCAAGATTGAATAGAGGTTTGATTTGGTTGAATAGCTAAGTAATTGTAAAGGTTTGGTAGAACTTAGAGAGAGATCTATACTTTGATTTTCCAATTTTCTTAGAGATTACTCTCTACTTGTTGTAGTATTGAGTATCTTGGGATTAATTTGGTGAGTTTGCCTCGATCCGTAAGGAAATTTACTGAATATATTCTAGGGTATTTGGGCTACACAAATTGAAGATCCAAGTTGAAGAAGCAAAGAAGAATCAAGAGAAGGAGTTGAAGAAGAAGAAGGTTTAATGATGTTTCACTTTCCCCTTTTCTTCTATTATTCCTTGTTATTCTTTGTAATTAGTTAACCAACCTTAGGAAATCTCATTTCTACATTTCTTATAGGTAGATTTGGTTGGTTTTATTTTACAAATTACTTGAGATATTGTGATGTTCTTGGATTGAATGATTGTGGTTTTATTAATTCGAATTGCAATTTCATTGATGACTTTAGATCTGAATTTTATCTTTAGTACAAGCTTTGATTTGAGATTGTGGTTTCGGATTAACACTAATTGTTAGGCCGAAACCAGGATATACGATTAGTGCCAAGTTGATGTGATTAATTTCCTATTGATGGACCGGAACCATGATGATTGATGGGAGATTTGATCTTGTCAACATTCAAGTGTTCTTAATCTAGGAATTTCTTGCCACGAACCGTATGGAAGAGATTCTACTTTAGACTTGATTTTGGTGGAGATATGATACTAGATCCAAGATTATCCTATACTTGGTATTTTGTATCCTCTTATCTCACCTATATTTTACAAAGAATTCCTCCCAACCTTTTTACTTGCTTTATTCCTTACATTGTTCTTTAATTTGCTTTCTAGGATTTAGAATTCAATCTTATCATTCTTGATATTGGTTGATTTACTTGTTGAATGATCCTTATTCACAAATCATATTCATAATTAGTTTGATTATATTTTTCACACTAGAATTTAATAGAAGTCTTAGGGGAAAAACGATTTTTATAAATTTAAAATCCGAATACCACCTTATTTACTAAACTATTTCGATAGGTGCTCTGCCTAATTGAGTTATTTTTTTAAGTGACAAATCTATTTTAATCATAGAGATTCCTATTATTTTTAGTATTATTTATTCGTTTATTTTTATTATTTATATATAACTCAAATTACACATCGGGAAAGATTGGTCTACAATGCTTGATGATGCATTATGGGCATTTAGGACTGCATTTAGAACATCTACAGGATTTTCTCCTTATCGTTTAATTTATGGAAAAGCATGTCATTTTCCTGTTGAAATAGACATAAAGCATATTGGGCATTGAAAAAGTGCAATCTAGATGATGAGCTAATTGGAAAAGACTATATTGCAAATAAATGAGCTTGATGAATGGAGATATAATGCGTATGAGAATTCTTTGAATTTCAAAATGAAAAGCAAAATTGTCCATGATAAGAAACTCGGAAGTTTAAAGAATTTTCAACCTGGTAACAAAGTGCTATTATTTAACTCCCGTTTAAGAATGTTTCCAGGAAAATTACGCAACTTTTGGTCGGGTCCATTTACTATCAAAGAAGTATCACCCTATGGAGCTTGTGAAATAGAAGATATGGATGGAAAAATTTTCAAGGTAAATGGTCAAAGGTTAAAATTCTACAAAGAACCATTCGAGGTGGGAAATACAGAGGAATATTTTGATTGATAGAAGGTAGTCCAGCTAAACGACAAAAATGAAGCGCTTTCGGGGAGGCAACCCCGTGTTTATTTTCTTTTTCCTCTTTTTGTTTTATATATTTCGTTTTTGCTCTGTTTTTGTGTTTGCTTCTGTTTTCTGTCTTGTTTCTTGTTTTTCTATTTTTAGGAAACTATTTAGTCTTAAACATCTTTCTGCTTTGCTTTGTCTTATTTGTTCATAGATGTTTTAGATTAAGTGTGGGGTTTTCATCTCCACCTGCCTACAACACTGAGGACAATGTTCATTTTAAGTGTGGGGTAGGGGTGAATTTCTGTGGGCTAAATTTTGATAGATTTTTCTTATTTTCTCGAATTTTATGGAAAATTTAAACTTTTTGGGATATATGATAAACTTTTGAAGTATGATTTACTCCGCCTATGATGAAAGCTATTTGTTTGATTGTAAGAGTCTTGAGGATTGAGTTTGATTTATTCATAGAAACTTGATGCTAGTTGATAACTCGATTTTATATCGTATTTTTATACATTAATTGTGTTCAATTCGAGTTAATTATGGAGTTAATTGGACTTAATTGAATGAGAATTACGCAAATTCTTTCTGTTTTCGATTTCGGAAGTTTCAGGGACCAAAATTGAAGAAAGGAAGAAATCATGGACTAAATTACAATTTATGAGTAACGCGTGCAACATCGTGCCACACACGCGCAGCACTATGCCATACAAGTGCCGTGCCGCAACGGGCCAAGCACCGTGCCGCTATGGCCTAGTAAATGTCCCACATTGGAAAATTTCTGTTTTCCAGCCCATCTCACCCCTATAAATAGAGGCATCATGTGGAAGCTTTAGCACACCGGAATCACTTAGAACAGGAGCATTTCCGAGTTCCTAGCCCATAGGAATTTCGTGATAAGCTCTAGTCGAGATTCAGTTTTCATTTTTCTTTCTTCTCGAGTGTAGGGTTGAGCCTCAACCATAAGGGATACCCTATAGTTTAGTTGAGGGGAGTGGTAGCTGAAGATCTGCAGAGCGGGATAAGGATCCGGAGCACAAGTCTCGGCGAGGTCCGGAGGATTAATCCAGTCCGTGGAAGCAGTGAGAGCAACACGGCAACTTTCTCTTTCCTTTTCTTTTCGTTCTTGTATTTCTTTTCCTTTATATGTTATGATTCTGTGTCCTAAGATACTCTTTATTTTGATTGATTGATTAATGATTTATACATTCCTAGGAAGGATACGTTTTAATATACATTATGAATTGCTTATTGTTTTGCGCTTTCGATTTGATCCTCGTATTATATTTATGCCATGAAACTTAGGTTGATGCATGATTGATAACTCTACTTTTTGTAGAGTTATTATGATTTCTTAGACTTGATTTCATGTAAGAATGAGTGATGAAGCTTTTATTTTGAGGAATTTTGTGTCTATTCTTATTAATTGTTGTGCCTTTGTTTTATTTAGGAAATTGCTGAATTCAAGATTATCAAGTGAGATTCAAAGGCTAAAGGAGAAACAAAACGAAATTGAGGGACTAAGTTGGAAATCAAGCAATGATGCAAAGTAAAAAAAAAAAGTATTGGGCTTTAAAATTTGTAAGAAGAAGTAATGGGTTGAAAGAAAAATAAAAGAAAATTGAAGAAGCCCAATTACTTAAGAAAAGGAAGAAAAAGATGAAATGGGAGGTGATCCGGCAATTAAAGGGGAACATGGGAATGAACGGAAAAGAAGGAGAAAAAGTGAAAGTATAATCTGGAAAGGTATGTGGTGGACTGAAAAGTAGGCAGCTCGGCAGAGAGAGAAAATGGAGAGAAAATTCCAAAAGAAATTTTGCAATTAAAAAGCAAGCAGCTCGGCAGAAGGGAAAAATTCTGGACTGGGCAGAGAGAAGAAAAAGAAGAGAAAAATTCCAAAAGAAATTCTGGAATTAAAGAGCAGATCCGAGGGAAGAAAGGAGAGGAAGAAGCTTGAACATGCAAGGAATTCATTGATCATCAAAGATTGAAGAAGTTGGAGTTCATCTAGCTAAGAGATTAGTGAACCAAACTCTAGCAATCATCGTTTGTATTTCTTTTAAATCTTGTTTTTGAGAATTAACTAGATTTTGAGAATGTATACATTTGCATACTTGAGAGAGTCTGCTTTTTGCACCATGAGCTAAGTTTTTATTTACTAGGCTAGTTTCAACTTTGGGTATGAATATCTTTTGAGATGTGGTATTGATGTAAGGCATGCTTTGACAATTCATTCAAGTTTTATAATGTTATTTGTCACTATTGATTGATTATCATTGGTTGCAATTGAGTTAGTCTTTGAATCGGAAAGGATTGAGATTAATGGACAAAATACTTGAATGGTGCTTGATTGATCTTGTTGGATTCAATTATGTGGTAGTAAAGACATATACTATTGCCTTGCATAGTCCATAGGAGTTCATGAGCTTGAATTGGATGCCTCTTATATGAATTGCATAGACATATGAATTGATATTTGTGGACTGGAATTATGGGATGTTGAAAAACATGCATATACTTTAGGAATTTTGGATTAATTGTCGTAGCAATGCTATGCTATAGCATCAGTACAGCATTGCCCATTTTTAATGCATACCTGAAATGGAAGCTAGCCTAGTACTCATTTTCTCTGTGTTTGTTCGGACTTCCTCATCTTTTTATCTGCAGTGTAATTGCTAATTTACTAGTATTCCTCGCTTATGGTTGTTTGCATTTATTTGTTATTTTCGACTTAAATTGCATTCTCTTCCTCAACCATTCATCTATTTGATCACCTTTTTGTTCCACACCTCATCACACACACTTCACAATCTTCACTAAGCAATCTCCGAGGGATCGATATCTAGTACATCGTACTATACTACTTGTTGATAGTGTACACTTGCACTTGTGTTTCATAATTTTCACAACAAGTTTTTGGCGCCGTTGCCGGGGATTGTTCTTAGTTTAATTGTGAAGTTGGTGATATTTGTGTGGTTCATTTTTATTTGTATTCACTTGGATCTTTTGTTGGTCTTTATAGAACAAAATTCAGCTTTGCATGATTACAAGATACAATAACAAGGAAGTTGACTTATTACTTGAAGATCCCGAAATTGAAAGAACTTTTAGAGCGGCAAGAAGAGAACAAGAGAAATTAAAGAAAGCAATAACCATAATGAGGCTCATCAATTACAGCGAAGAATTGAACAAAATCCTATAGTGCTTGCAGATGACAGAAATCCGTCCATTAGGCAATATGCTACTCCAGTTTTTCCCGAGCTAAATTCTGGAATTGCACCACCAGAAATTCAGGCACCCCGGTTTGAACTAAAACCAGTGATGTTTCAAATGCTACAATTGGGTCAAGACAATGGTGGGTTACCAGAGGAGGATCCGCATTTGCATCTCCGAGATATTTTATGGAAGTTAGCGACTGTTTCAAGCTGCCCGGAATTTCTGCAGATGTTCTAAGACTGAAACTGTTCCCATTTTCCTTACGAGACAAGGCAAGGGAATGGTTGAATTCTCTACCTGTCGGATCTGTAAACAGTTGGCAGCAATTAACAGAGAGGTTTTTGATGAAGTATTTTCCTCCAACAAAGAATGCTAAGCTGAGAAATGAAATTACTTCTTTCCAACAACTTGATGATGAATCTTTGTATGAAGCGTGGGAAAGGTTCAAAGATTTACTTAGAAAGTGTCCACATCATGGAATCCCGTATTGTATTCAAATGGAAACTTTCTATAATGGTTTAAATGCTCACACTCGAATGATTGTAGATGCTTCAGCCAGCGGAGCGTTATTGTCCAAGTCATACAATGAGGCCTATGAAATTATTGAAAGAATAGCGAATAACAATTATTAATGGCCCACTTCGAGGCTGCCAACGGGAAGGAAAGTTGCAGGAGTGTTAGAGCTGGATGCTATTTCTTCATTGGCAGCCCAAGTTTCATCCATCTCTCATATGTTGAAGAATATGAACATGCAAATGGGTAAGCAAGGTGGACAACAATCAAGCCTTTCAAACGCAGGTCCAATGGAAGAGGTTTCTTGTGTCTATTGTAATGAAGGACACATTTTTGAAAACTACCCATTCAATCCATCCTCAGTGTGTTATATGGAAAACCAGAATAGGGGAGGCATAAATTCAAACACCTACAATCCAACATGGAGGCAACATCCTAATTTTTCATGGAGTAACCAAGGTGCCCCAAGTGGATCTATGATGCCTACAAGACCAGTTTATCCTCCTGGATTTTCACAGCCAATTCAGCAACAACGGTTTCCACAAAACAATCCTTCGAATTCACTTGAAAATATGATGAAAGAGTTTATGGCTAGAACTGATACTACAATTCAAGGATTGTCATCTACAGTGAGGACTTTAGAAAATCAAATGGGGCAATTGGCTACTGAATTGAAGAGTAGACAGCAAGGAACTTTACCAAGTGACACCGAGAATCCAAGAAGAGAAGGTATGGAACATTGCAAAGTTGTGACTTTAAGAAGTGGGAAAGTATTAGAGAATCCTGCAGAAAATTCTGGGCAGAAAACAGAGCACTCATCAATCCAAAACTGTGAGAAAATTTTAGAAATTCAGGCACAAAATTCTGATGAGCAAAAGTCTACTGCCGAATCTGATGATGTAGTGATGCCGGCAGCATCGCCACAACATCATATTCCAGTAAAGTCCGAAGTGCTGAAAATGCCTCAATCAAGAGAAAGTAGCTACTGGAATTTTTGATGCTATAGCATCGCCACAACATCATATGCCGGTAAGGTCTGAAGTGTTGAAAATACCTTATCCGCAGAGGTTTGAGAAGAAAAATAAAGATGTACAGTTCAAAAAGTTTTTGGACGTATTAAAGCAGTTACACATCAACATTCCTTTAGTAGAAGCTTTGGAACAAATGCCAAATTATTTGAAATTCATGAAGGACATCTTGACTAAGAAAAGAAGATTGGGAGAATATGAGACAATAGCACTTACAAAGGAGTGCAGCTCTTTCTTGCAAACAAATTACCTCCAAAAATGAAGGATCCAGGAAGTTTTAACATTCCATGTTCCCGATTCTTACTTTGGTATGGCTTTGTGTGATCTTGGAGCAAGTATTAACCTAATGCCTTTATCTATTTTCAGGAAGCTTGGAATTGGTGAAGTTCGTCCGACAACCGTTACTTTGCAACTTACGGACAGATCTCTTGCTCAACCTGATGGAAAAATTGAAGATGTGTTGGTAAAGGTTGGAAAGTTCATTTTCCCTGCTGATTTTATTGTGCTTGATTATGAGGCAGATAGAGATGCACCTATTATTTTGGGGAGACCATTCCTTGCTACAGGAAAAACATTAATTGATGTTCAAAAGGGAGAGCTTACTATGAGAGTTCATGATGAGAAGGTAACATTTAATGTTTTCAAAGAAATGAAACTTCATGATGAGGGTGAGGAATGTTTCCATGTTTCAGCCATTGATTCTTTCGCATTGGACAAATTTGAGCAAGTATGTCATGATGATGATCCATTGAAAAAGTTTTTATTGGGTTATTCTTTCTACAAAGATGATGAAGAGAAGAAACAGATTGATGATTATGATACAATGGGAACACTTGATGTTAAGTCCAATTCTGAGGAAAATATAGCTAGGATGAATAATGAAGTTCTAAAGCGGAATAATGATGCTCAAAAAGATTCAACTGAAAATACCATGTTCCCTGTTGAGGATGTCCTTGACACAAAGCAAGACTGCATTATCAATCAAGGCAAGGATGACAAGGGGAAAACAAAGAAAAAGAAAGGGTGTCATAGAAAAAGGAAAAGAAAAGGAAAAACAAAGAGATGGCATGACACACACATTCATTTCAAACAGTTTGAGGAAAGACAACAAGTGTTATTTCTTAATTCTGGGCCTGAGTTGTTTCTTGGAAAACTCAAGTCTAGTTGGTCTAGACCATTCACTATTATGAAAGTTTATCCTTGTGGGGCAGTGGCTTTGAGAGGTAATACCGGAAAGGAATTCAAAGTTAATGGGCATCATTTAAAATATTATAGAGTGGTGAGGTGGTGCGAAATCGAACCCCCATCAACTTGATTGAGGTTTAATCAAAAAGGGAAGTTCTAGCTGCTGTACTTTAATGTTTGATTTTTAGAGCAGCATGTTTATTTTTATTTTTCAATTCTTCGTTTGTTATTTTTGTTGATTATTGGGTGTTTATGCTTTAATGTTTGTTTTTCAATTTCTATTTCTTTAATCTGTGCATAGTTGCTGTATTTTCTCGCTTTCTTGAGATTTGATAGTTTTATTTTTCTAGTCATGATGCTTGGGTTTTGGATTTGTGACTTTTCTTGAAAATTTTGGAGGTGTTAAATGATGATTGGAGATAACAGCTTGCTAATTCCAAAATGCTTGTGTTTGATTTTATGTTCAGGAAATTGCAGAAAATTGTATTGGTTTTCATCAATTCTGGAATTTGATGCTTTGTCTTGATGCCGCCTTGATGCTGTAACATTATTGCCGCACACTACCCATATCACTTCACTATTCTTCAACAGCTTAAGCCTTTGCGGCGCAGTTTTACACTTCCCAATCCAGCTTTTGCCCCTTCAAAAAGTGAAGGGAGTTTCTATTCCTTAGTAACCTTCTTGTGGCTTAGTTGCTCCTTATTTATGAATTATCTTGGATGATTTCAGCTGTTTTTCTTTTTTTTGTTTGAGGTTGTTTTCGTTTTTTTTATTTCTTGTGTTTGCAATGAGGACATTGCTCTCTCTTAAGTTTGGGGGGGTCTTGCCTTCTTTGTTTCGTTTCAGTGTTGTCTTTCGTGCTTGTGGAAGAATCTAATGATGAGTTTTGTGAGAATTAGGGGAAGCTTCATGATACTACTTTTCAGTTGGTGTTGATATGATTATTTGTACGTGTTTATAATCCATAAGTACTTGTAGTTTGTGAATTTAACTAAACCGTAGTGAGAGTGTAACTTCATGATTTTGCACATTAGTCTATCCCGGAACATGCTGAATCTTTAGAAAAGGTTGAAATTGCATGAGACTTCAAGTTTTCAGAATTAGCTTGTTAATTCCCTTGAGGCGAAATCCTAGGCGGTTTAGCATTTTGGAAAGGATCTAGGCACTTTAGTTGACTCGTTTGAGCCTTTCAAGCCTACCCTTCGGATATTTCCATAGTTTAGCCACTTTGAGCCGTTATGCCTATTTGTGTTTTTGGTACCTACACATGTATGATAGCCTAATGACCACTCTTTTGCATATCATTCTTTTTCTTGGCACCAAACTTCAATTCTAGCATGTTGTGGACATGGCATGATGAAAGTTTGGGGGGGTACCTTGCAGCTATGATACTGAAGAGAGTTCATCCTCCACCGATCGTTATCTCGATTTATTCATTTCGGATATTTCAAGTAGATCGGAATGTAGCTACGGAGCGCTACAACTCATTTCCGAGAGGATTAGTACATCATGGCGGAAGAATTGATGGGGAGACCCTTACAATTTCCGAGTCAGACACAGATGCATACTCTACCATACATCTGCAATTTTAATGAAAGAGCTACTTACGAGGTACTAGTATGTAAATCTTCTATACTTTTAGAGCATCATAAAAAGACTATTTCTTTAAGACTTGTTGGATATGATCATGATTTAAGTATGAAGAGAGTAGAATTGTCCTTAAAATCTATTTTGGGACAATATCATTGTGCTCTTAGAAGGTCAAAAGCTTCGATCATTCAATGCTTCATTGTTTGCATGTTACGCATGTTATTAATAGAAAGGATAATATTGAAGTGATTCATGTCATAGACAAAAATGAGTTATCACATGTTTTTATACGTATTCCCGTGGACATAATTAGAATATTTTCTTTGAACTACTAAGGAATATGCTACTAACACTCGTGAAGGTGTTTTGAGACATAACATCATTAGAGTTGCTAGATTTCTTGGTATAGATATTGCAGCTGCAACTCTCAGTATGGAAAGCACATCTACTACACCTGTGACCATCATTACCCTCCGGAGCATGGACAGACATACAAGTTGAGGGTATATGAATATCTGTTGAGGATGAGGTTCCACCATACGAACCACCGCACCACCACACCGCTACATCATTTTGATTCCAGCAGCCGCTGCACCCACTAGATACCTAGTTTTTCTTCTTTCCCTTTTTCTTGTTTTCTTTTTCGTTTTTGTTCTTTTTGCTTTGTTTTCTTGTTGGTGTTTTCTATTTTAGGATATTACTTAGTCTTGGGCGTCTATCGTGTCTGCTTTGTTTTATTGTGCTAATAGATGTTCCAGATTAAGTGTGGGGTATTCGTTTTTCACCTACCTTCAACACCGAGGACAATGTTCATTTTAAGTGTGGGGTAAGGGTGAGCTTTTCTGGGCCAAATTTTTCAAAATTTTCTCGAATTTCCTAGCAAGTTCAAACTTTTGTGAATCTTGAGGATTGAGTTTGATTTATTCATAGAAACTTGATGCTAGTCTAATTGTAGGAAATCCCTGTTATCTTGAGCACATCTATTTTGGCGAAATTGTTTGATTGATGGATCACTTTTGGACTTTTAGTTAAATAGTGTTAGACCATCTGGATGTTGTGATAGCTGTTATGGTAACTTGATAGGGGTTTGAGAAGCATGCCACTAGTTTATTTTTCTGTTATTTATTTTAATAAGGGTGGTTTGCAAGTGTTCTTTGCTACTTAGGAATCACTCCTGAAGGGAATTGAATGTCCGGTGCCCTAAGGTCTTTGAGGTCCGGGAGCCACCGGGAGTGAGAGACGCTACAAGGGTAGTTAAAGTTAACATGGTTAAGTAAACGCTTATACCCACTGCATTGAAAAAAAAAAGAAAAAAAATATATATATGTTTGAAAAAAAATTATATATATATATATATATATATATAAAAAGAGTAATAAGTGTGGCATTGTGACTTGATCCCTAAATGGTTAATTGTAATTAGCTGTTGTGACGTCTAAGTGATCAACATACTATCTTTCTACTAGTTTGAAGGGAAGTCTATTGTTTGGATGATGAGTCGATTAGAACACACACTACACCCATGGAGATTCTATGATTAGATGTGTGTTGATTTAATATGGATATTTTGAATTATTTCTTCTTGATTTGCACATGATACATTTGATGAGGCATTAGGAGTAATTCACTCTTTGATAGTCCATTCCGATTTTCTAAACAAGTTTGAATTGTTAAGATTCTGTGAGCACCTTATGTGCTTAATTGATGAACATGGTTAGTTGAGTTATATGTGTTTTCTTGGACTATATTTAGTAGTTTGTTTGAGGACAAGCAAAAGACTAAGTGTGGGGTATTTGATAACTCGATTTTATATTGTGTTTTTATACATTAATTGTGTTCAATTCGAGTTAATTATGGAGTTAATTGGAATTAATTAAATGGAAATTATGCAAATTTGCGCTGTTTTCGATTTCGAAGTTTCGGGGACCAAAATTGAAGAAATGAAGAAATCGGGGACTAAATTGCAATTTTTTTCTCAACATGGGCGTGTTGAGGAAGCTCAACACGGGACGTAGGGTTGATGGTAAAGGCTTGGCTGCTGCCTCTATTTATAGGAGTAGAAAAGGAGTTGAAAACGGTGAAAATTTGATGTGGGATGCCAAATCCGCCTTCAACACAGGCTGCAACACGGGCAGGAACACGCCCGTGTCGCGTATCATCAACACGGTCAGCAACACGCCCGTGCCGACACAACACGGCCAACAACACAGGCAGGAACACACCCGTTCCGACTCAACACGACCAGCAACAAGGGCAGGAACACGCCCGTGTTGATTCTTTTTTCCAAAAATTGCACTTTTAGTCCCCGATTTCTTCATTTCTTCAATTTCAGTCCTGAAACTTCCAAAAAGCGAAAACAAAGCAAATTTGCATAATTTCCATTTAATTAATTCCAATTAACTCCATAATTAACTCGAATTGAACACAATTAATGTATAAAAATACGATATAAAATTGAGTTATCAAGCCCGTGTTGATGATACGCGACACGGACGTGTTCCTGCCCATGTTTCAGCCCGTGTTCAAGGCAATTTTGGCGCAATTCAATGTCCCACCTGGAAATTTTACCTCTTTTTAACTCTATTTCACTCCTATAAATAGATGCACTCCCCCAGTTGTTGAAACACACCGGAATCACTCGGAACAGGAGCATTTTCGAGTTCCTAGCCAATAGGAATTTCGTGATAAGCTCTAGTCGAGTTTTTAGTTTTCATTTTTCTTTCTTCTCGAGTGTAGGGTTGAGCCTCCACCATAAGGGATACCCTATAGTTTTGTTGAGGGGAGTGATAGTTGAAGATCTCTTAAGCGAGATAAGGATCCGGAGTAAAAGTCTCGGTGAGGTCTGCAGGATTAAGCCAGTCCTTTGAAGCAGTGAGAGCAACACGACAACTTTCTCTTTCCTTTTCTTTTCGTTCTTGTATTTCTTTTCCTTTATATGCTATGATTATGTGTCCTAAGATACTCTTTATTTTGATTGATTGATTAATGATTTATATATTCTCGGGGAGGATATGTTTTTATATACATTGTGAATTGCTTATTGTTTTACGCTTTCGATTTAATTCTCGTATTGAGTTTATGCCATGAAACTTAGGTTGATACATGATACTACAATAGTTAATTGAATTGGCGGTTTGTTAATGAGTCCCCACCATAGGAGATTTAACAGATTGCCAGATTAGGACTAATAACTTGTGGCCACCATACTGATGTTAGGAAGCCTAATAATCTCGGGTTTGGAATCAATGAAAATCTTAAGATTATGTTGTTTAATTGACACCTCAATAACTAATCTAAAAAGGTTTAGGATTACTTGCAACCACCATATTGAGGTAATCATTCTAGATAACTCGGGTATGGTAGTAAGACAATTCGAATTCATAATTTCCTTAGATCTGCTTGCAAGCTACACATTCGAACACTGTTCAACTTAATTAATCATACGTACTTCATTAGAGATCTTAGTCAATTATTTTCCATTCTTGTTTTAATTATTCTTTTACTCAAACATATCTGAATTGAATGGACACATAGGACTAATTCCTTGAACCTTAAAGTTTGTCATAATTGGTAGAGACTAACCAGCCGTCACCAACGTTCTCGAGGATACGATATTTATAAATTTAAAATCGTGGTACTCCCGTGTTACTATCTGCATGCGATAGGTACTCTGCTTTAGTTGTGTTTGATTATGTGACACTGTTTTGTGAGATTATTTGCTTTATATGATACTATATGTTTACTCACTCAAAACACACACCAATGATTTTAGAATGAATTTTATAAAATTTGGATAACCTTAATTATTGAATTTAGGAAATCCTATACCAAGAAAGTAGGATCTAATTCCACTAATTGTGTCTTAATTGATAAATACCACCGTTACCAAATCATAAAATTTCTAAAATTTTGCGCGGAATTTCAAAAATATTATGAATTTAGCGTCCCCGGCAACAGCGCCAAAAATCCGGTGTGTGTTTTGAGTGAGTAAAATATAGTATCATTTAAAGCAAATAATCTCACAAAACAGTGTCACATAATCAAACACACCTAAGGCAGAGTACATATCGCATGCAGATAGTAACATGGGAGTACCACGATTTTAAATTTATAATTATCGTATCATCGGGAACGTTGGTGACGGCTAGTAAGTTTTTACCAATTATGACAATCTTTAAGGTTCAGGAAATTAGTCATAGGTGTCCATTCAATTTAGATATGTTTGTTTAAAGAATATTTAAAGACAAGAATGGAAAACAATTGACTAAGATCTAATGAAGTACGTATGATTAATTAAGTTGAAAAATGTTTGAATGTGTAGCTTGCAAGCGGATCTAAGGCAATTATGAATTCGAATTGTCTTACTACCATACCGGAATTATCTAGAATGATTACCTCAATATGGTGGTTGCAAGTAATCATAAACCTTTATAGATTAGTTATTAAGGCGTCAATTTAACAACATAATCTTAAGATTTGCATTGATTCCAAACTCGAGATTATTAGGCTTTCTAACCTCAATATGGTGGCCACAAGTTATTAGTCCTAATCTGGAAATCTGTTAAATCTCCTATGGTGGGGACTCATTAACAAACCGTCAATTTAATTAACTATTGTAGTATCATGCATCAACCTAAGTTTCTTGGCATAACTCAATACGAGAATCAAATCGAAAACGTAAAACAATAAGCAATTCACAATGTATATTAAAACGTATCCTTTCCGAAAATATATAAATCATTAATTAATCAATCTAAGTTTTAACGATAGTGATGGAAAGTCAAAGATCCAGCAGAATTTGGCTAAAAGACTTATTTTTAGTCATCAATTATTACAAAGACGTCTTTTAGAGAGTTAAAATTTGAACGGATGACTATCAACAATTCCCAAGATATTTGAAGATAAATTCAAATTATCTTATGTTTATTATTATTTTATGTAAACTTTATAAATAGGGTTGTTGCCACATTCTTATCTTTACCAACTTTTCAAGATTTAGAAAGAGAAGAGAGATGGAGACCGCAATGACCGCCTAAGCTTCGATTAAGTCCGGGGAATTATTCCAAGACAAGTTATGAGTTCATGATCTACAAAAATTTTGGGTTTTAAGCTAATTTCCAATTTTGAATTCATTACTTTTAAAAATTCAATATTTAGATCGCGTGATTGAATATTGATGAGGTTTTACTTAATTCTTTTGATACTTTTTGATTGAATTGAGTTGGGATTTTATTATTTATGATTGAATTTAATTTTGGACAGTTTTGTGGCTTCACGGATTGCCTTGATATTATCACGGGTTTTAGGTTAAACTTGAATTTATTAATTAGGCGTTTGTCCTAGGATATACTTTTGTTGTTTAATCGAATTCTAACGGCTTCGTTAGTAGGTGATACGAATACTAATTAAGGCTTCCATTTAGTAGTCAATCAAGGAATTAGTTTTGAAATCTAGAAATTCATTAAGGAACGAGGAAGAATTTAAATTGAATCATTACCCTAGGACTGATACTTGCGTTTTTCTTATTAGTTAATTGTTTTCTATAATTTGGCAATCTAAAAATCCCTCTTTTATTGTTTTCTATTATCTTATTAATTGATTTCAATTAGGTTTCTTAGAGAAACGACTCGGTGAATACCCTAAACTGTTCATTGATGTAATTGAATTATTCTTGGCCGATTTGACGATAATCGTGTAATTCTAAAACCCCACCAATACTTTAGTATTATTTTATGCAAATCCATGAACTTATGCGTTGTCCTAAACTAGTTTCTATTCATTATATACCAAGTCAAGTAAATGTAGTTGCTCATCACTTGTGAAAAATCGCTTTCTCATTTGGAAAAAGCTATAGATGGATAAACTTTTTTCCATCATACCTCAAACGTCTTGTAATGTATGTGCAAGGATAAGTTGTCTTTTACCTTCATCGAAAAAAAAAATAGCAACTTTTTATATTACAGATAATCTTATAATATTTGGGTATAAAAATTAGACAAATAATTATATTCATGAATTGACACAATTATTAAAAAATTAAATTATTCACACGATGTGCCACCCTATCAACAACAGTGTATTGGTCGAAAGAGAGGTTATTATTGTAAGGATAGAGAGATGTTAGTGATTTCAGATTAAAAGTAGATGTATTATCCATCAATGGGAGTACTTGATAGATTCTTCGATACACTGAGGTTGATAGAAGCCCGTTGTTTAAAAGGACTAGCTTCAACATTGTGGGAACGAGAAATTTTTCTATAACCCTTAATCAATATGTAGTGGTTTAATGAATCAAACCTATTCAACTGATAATATAATATTTTAAAGAATATATTGTTTGAGAGAATATTTAAAAAGGTACATTTATCATTTTCATTGTTTATAAATATTGTTGATATAACATTGTTTAAAAATTCGTAAATACTCTTGTTAACTTATTTTTATTGTATCATAAACGCATATTGTATAAGACAAACATTTGATAAACGCTTTAAAAACAATTCTAATACTATTGTTCTTCCATTTCTTTTCTTCTATTTTTTCTAATATAAATTATTTCTAAGAAAGGAGAAACATAAATGATGGAAATCATGGAAAATAAAGCATTTGATGAAGTTGAAGAAGACAAAAGTAAACCTTACAACGAAAGTGAGCTTGTAAAAAACTTTTCTAGTTTAAATGAGATTGTGAATTTGAACTCTCACTCACAAATTTAAAATTTAGAATTAAAGCATCCCTCGCTTACAAAGATACCCGACTCAAATAATAATTAATCTTTACGCGTAATTAAGAGTAAAAATAGCTTCAACTAAACTAGTTTGACATAGATGGGTGGAAAATTCACTTATTCCTCTAAATTTTACACAAAACACAGCCTTTTATGTATATAGACAAGAATATCTATCAATGTATTGGATCAGGTTTTGAAATAATTTTCAAAGAAGTTTTAACCAATTTAGGCATTCTCCTTAAATTTCACAGGATTGAATTTTATTGAAGCGATACAATGCACAATATAGAGGAGAATCCTCAACATTGATCTAGTTCATTGCAAGAGAAATAGCACAATCACGAAGAAAGGTCGTTCATAAGCTATTCTTGCAAAAATGGAATAGGACAAAGTTAAATGGAAATTAATTTTTGTGCAAATATTATATATGACAAAGAATAATAGAAATATTATAAGCATAGACAAAAACTGACACTTTTACCAGTTTCACTTTCAGCACCAGGGCCACTTGGCATCTTTCCATGTGAAACACCGATTGTTCAGGTTCACGTCTGGTTCAGCCTCATGAGTACCAATTCCCTTATCTTGCCGGTGGATACCTTTATTTGGTTCGGATGACTGGCGGCACTGCAATTTTCTCTGACGCAGTAAAGCTTCATCCCTGTAAGATGGGGAATGATATCTTGGGTGCTCAATAAAAGGAACATTTTTCCACCAGAGTTTGAGAGCCTATAATAGAAATCAATGAGAAGAATAAAAGATCTGTCAAGAGGGAAAACTCCTCGACTACATTTTGTTGGGAATTTAGCACAACGGATAGAAGTGTGGAGGCGAATAAACAAATAAAATGAGCAAATGATAAAGAGACACCGGAAATTTAACGTGGTTCACCCTTCAATATGGGCTACGTCCACGGGACAAACTCCGAATAAATCTTCCACTAATAAAATATTAGTAGGCTTACAAGTGAGAGACTTCCCTAGAAACTTTCTAGAGGTGATCCTCAAAAATGAGATAAACCCAAAATAGTGGTACTATTGTGTATCACAAAACACTATCTATAAAACCTCACTATTTTGTCACTCCCCAAAATTTCTCTCTCACAACCAAAAATCTTTGAAGTAAAAATACTTCAGAAACACATTCCCTAATCTCCTTAAAATTATTGAAGATTCAAATCTTCAAGACAAAAGAAAGAAAGGAGAAAGAAGAGAGAATTTTCTCTTTGTTTTGGTTTTGATTTTGGGATGGTTATGGGAGAGCCGAGAGGCTCTATTTATAACCCCAAAAAAAGTTTTTTTTTTTCTTTTATATATATATATGTGGTAGGTGTGGTAGGCACCCTACTTTTTTTTCAACATTGGTAGGCAGGCGGGACCTAACAATTCTCCCCCTCCCGCCTACATGGAGGACTTCACAATTCCGGCTGCTTGTCGACAATATTCGAATTTTCCTCTTGGAAGAGTCTTTGTCAGCATATCTGATTCATTTTCTTCGGTATGAATCTTCTTTAACTCTAAAAGCTTCTTCTCCAATGTATCCCCGATCCAAGTGATATCTCACGTCAATATGCTTTGATCCGGAATGAAAGGAGGAATTCCTACCAAGGTGAATTACACTTTGACTGTCACAAAATAACTCGTATTTTGTTTGGTGGAAACCAAGTTCTCTTAAGAACTTCTTCATCCATAGCAACTCTTTACATGCTTCGATTCTTTGCAATAAATTCTGCTTCGATTGTTGATAGAGCAACACATTTTTGCGGCCTTGACCGCCATGATTCTGACTCCCCCGCAAATGAAACCGGGTATCCTGATGTAGACTTTCTGGAGTGATATCTCCGGCCATATCGGCATCTGTGTATCCCACCAACACGAGTTTTCCATCTCCGAATTTCGGACACAAATTGGAGGTTCCACGAAGATACCCGAAAATCCATTTTACTGCAGCCCAATGTTCCTTACCAGGATTTGATAGAAACCTGCTCACAACTCCCACTGAGTGAGCAATATCTGGGCGCGTACATACCATAGCATACATCACACTTCCCCCCCCTTTGAGCAGTATGGAACTCTATCCATCTCTTCCTTCTCTTCTTCCGTAGAAGGGCACGCTTAGTACTTAATCTAAAATGATTAGCTAGGGGACAACTAATCGTTTTAGCCTTATCCATGTTGAATCTTTGAAGTACTTTCTCGATGTACTTCTCTTGTGACAACCATAAATTTTTTTTTGCTGTCCCGGATATCTTCATACCAAGGATTTACTTTGCGGGCCCCAAGTCTTTCATAGCAAAGGACTTGCTTAGTTGCTTCTTAGGGTGTCAATCCTCGGAAATATTCTGGCCAACAATCAACATGTCATCTACATAGAGTAATAGTATAATGAAATCATCATCGCAAATTTTTTGCACAAATACACGGTGGTCCGAACTAGTCTTCAAGTAGTCTTGCTCCCCCATAACAGACTCAAATTTCTTGTATCACCTGTCTTGGCGCTTGTTTTAGGTCGTATAAACTCTTTTTGAGTTTACACACATAGTTCTCTTTCCCCTTTTGTGCAAAACCTTGCGTTGCTCCATATATATCTCTTCCTCCAAGTCACCATGAAGGAAAGCGATCTTCACATCCATTTGTTCGACTTCCAAGTCAAGACTTGCTTCGCTAACCCCAAGACTGTGCGAATGGATGTCATCTTCACCACCGGTGAGAAAATCTCATCAAAATCAATCCATTTCCTTTGATGGAATCCCTTGACAACTAACCTGGCTTTGAATCGTGGTTGGTGATTGTGTTCTTCATGCTTGACTTGAACACCCATTTGTTCTTCAAAGCTCTCTTACCCTTTGGTAACTTCACCGGCTCAAATGTTTGATTCTCATGCAATGATTTCATCTCATCTTGCATGGCTTCAATCCAATTTTCCTTATGTTCATGATGCATGACTTCTTCAAAACTTTACTGTTCTCCCCTGCCGGTTAATAACACATACCGATCTTCGGGATATTTAGTAGAACGTTGTCGACTCTAATAGATCTTCTGAGAATTTGAGAACCATCTGGAGCCGACGGTTGATCATGAACTTCATCTTCGAAATTTTCTGGAGCATTCCCAATTTCCGGTTGATCATCATCTCCAACTTGCCTTTGCATTGTTGTTGGAGGAGTACTCTGCAAGTTTATTGTAATACCATCGAGTCGACAGCATTCTTCCGCACTTTCTCAATATTCTCGATGGTTTCATCTTCAACAAAAATGACATCTCGCCTCCCGACAAGCCTCTTCTGAATTGGATCGTAGAATCTATAGCCAAATTGGTCTTGACCATAGCCGATAAACACACATTGTCGTGTCTTGACATCAAGTTTGGACCTCTCATCTCTTGGAATGTGCACAAAAGCTTTGCACCCAAATACCGCAAATGATCATAGGAAACATCTTTTCCCGACCATACACTTTCCGGTGTATCAAACCGTAGAGGGACACATGGTGAGCGATTTAGCACGTGCACAGTTGCTAGAATAGCTTCACCCCAAAACACCTTTGACAACTTTGCATGTGAGAGTAAGCACCTTACTCTTTCCATCAAAGTTCTATTCATCCTCTCGGCTAAACCATTCAAGCTGCGGAGTCTTGGAGGTGTTGTTCGATGTCAAATACCATTTGCTTTACAATAAGCATCAAATGGTCCAATATATTCTCCACCATTGTATCGACCGGATGCACTTCGTTTTCTTCCTGTCTGTTTTTCGACCATGGTTAGGAATTGTTTGAATACATCTAACACTTGGTCTTTTGATTTCAACAAATATACCCACGTCTTTCGAGAATGGTCATCAATGAAAGTCACAAAATATTGGGCACCACCAAGTGACTTTGACATTGGCCCACACAAATCCGAGTGTATCGGATCCAATACATTCTTCATTCCGGAATGAGGGGAACGTTTAAACGAAACTCTGTTTTGCTTACCCACCAAACAATCTTCACATTTCTTCAGGTGAACTTGATCCAATCCAGGTATCATATTTTTCTTGGCTAGACATGTACATACTTTTCTCGCTCATATAACCTAGCCGCTTGTGCCATAACTCAATTGCACTATCATTCTCCACAGCGTTCACGGCATCCTGGGAGAGCTCCGCCCGCATCGTGTACAACTTTAAGTTTTTCGTACCTCGGGCCACCACCAACGAACCTTTGGTGAGTTTCCATTAGCTATGGATGAAGGTGTTGCGAAGCCTTCATCATCCGGCTTGCCGTGGAGATTAGATTCGAGCGCATATCCGGAACATGTCGACATCTTTCAAGGTCGATCTCGTACCATTATCCTGTCTCCCGGATAGATATCTCCAATGCCTGCAACTTCCGAGACTTTGTCATTTCCCATCTTTACAACACCAAAATTTTCGGGTGTGTAAGATGAGAAGAACTCCTTCCTCGACATCACATGAGTGGTAGCAAGCACTGTCGATGACCCAATCGGTCTCATGAGTTGTAAGACTAATGGTCTCTTGATCGTGAAACGATGTTGAATTCTTCGGCAACGTTGGCTTCTTCATCATCACTTGCTCTTGTGTTCTTTACCTTTGTTACGTTGTTCTTGTTTTAATTTTCGTGAGAACCTTTTGATATGCCCCTTTTTCTTGCAATGATGACATTCTATGTTTGAATATTTATTTGATTTTCCTCGACTCTTATCTCTTGGTCTTTGATTGCGGAACCGGTTCCTCCCTCTGGACTCTGCAACGAGAACATCTTGTTGCGATGTGGAACATCCTTGTGTTCTCCGCCTCATCTCTTCGTTCAATACCCCACTCTTCACAAACTCCATACTTAATACCCCGTTTGGTGCGAGTTTGTGATTGAAATCCTCAAAGTCTCCCAAGACTCCGCGGTGAGCGTAATACAATAAGAGCGAGTAGCTCATCATCAAACTTTAGTTTCATACGTCAACCGATGCACAATACCTTGAAGTTTGTTTAAATGATCTACCATGGATATACCTTCTCGGTATTTTAACTTGATCGACTTTGTTAGACAAAATAACTTGTTGTTCCAGGTTTTAGAAGAATATAAATCTTCTAACTTTCACCACATTGTTCGAGCATGAGTCTCGTAAAAAATGTGATTATACACATTTTCATCGACAAATTGTCGGATAAAACCACATACTTGTTCATGCTCGAATGCCCACTCCTCGTCGGTCTTGCCATCGGGTTTGGTATTAGCAAACACCGGTAGATGCATTTTCATGATGAATAGGAGATCCTTCATTTTGTTTCTCCGGATGTGGTAATTTGTACCACTCAAACTAATCATCTTGCTCGTTCTTGTCTCCATCTTTCTCGATAACAAATAACCACAAGGTAAACTTTTCCGATGTGGAGGTTCAGCCTAAGCTGCAACCACAGAGCATACTCGAAATACCAATAGGCTTTGATACCGGTTGTTGGAAATTTAGCATAGTGGATAGAAGTGTGGAGGCGAATAAACAAATAAAATGAGCAAATGATAAAGAGACACCAGAAATTTAACGTGGTTCACCCTTCAATATGGGCTACGTCCACGGGACAAACTCCGAATAAATCTTCCACTAATAAAATATTAGTAGGTTTACAAGTGAGAGACTTCCCTAAAAACTTTCTAGAGGTGATCCCTAAAAATGAGATAAACCCAAAATAGTGGTACTATAGTGTATCACAAAACACTATCTATAAAACCTCACTATTTTGTCACTCCCCAAATATTTCTCTCACAACCAAAAATCTTTGAAGTAAAAATACTTTGAAACACATTCCCTAATCTCCTTAAAATTATTGAAGATTCAAATCTTCAAGACAAAAGAAAGAAAGGAAAAAGAAGAGAGAATTTTCTCTTTGTTTTGGTTTTGATTTTGGGATGGTTATGGGAGAGCCGAGAGGCTCTATTTATAACCCCAAAAAAGTTTTTTTTTTTTTCTTTTATATATATATATATGGTAGGTATGGTAGGCAGCCTACTTTTTTTTTTCAACATTGGTAGACAGGCGGAACCTAACACATTTTACAGGAACGTGAATATATATATATATATTGGAGGAAAGAAAAAGGCACAGATAGAGTGCTCTATCACAATTATGGTTACCATTCGCTTCACCTAGGGATATAGATCAAGTGAGCGTGCTACTATAATTTCAGAATCTCAATTATGTTATAATGATTTCAAGTATGTTATGATATGAAAAAGCTGATCAATGTTCCGTAACAATCATATATTACATAACATACAATGTAAGATAAACAAGTTAAAGACCATTTATGTGACGGGAAAAAGCTCTATAGAACTTACATGCCAATATATCCATAGTGCAACCTTATGGGGCATTAACCAGAAGAACCATGCTTGATCCCCTGCAATCTGGAAGGATACTCGTTTTGCTGTCACTGAAGCTGTGAAATAGTGGCCAAGTTCAGGATGCTGTACTGAAATTACTACCGAGAGATTAGCACCTGGAACACTTGCTTTAATACTCCAGTTCCCCAACATGTCCTGTGATTAAATATAGAAATTTATTTATTAAAAAAAATAAAATCAAATCAAAGTCGGATTAGATCAGTACAGAGCAGTGTGAATGGAAACCACAATTTAAAGAATGTTCCCTACTGTCTAGTGCAGATCATAATTACTGGTTACCAGTATCTAAAAAAAGGACTTATTTTTACGGTTACTAGGTTATTACAAACAAAATAAATTACAGAAAGATATCAAATTTTGTCTGGATATCATCATCTAAAGCAGTGTTACATTTTTATTTTCTATGTTTTCATACTTTCTACTTAGCTTTTTCTGCACGTCATCAACCAAGAAAAATTGCAATGGATTTAGTAACAACATACCATAAAAGGACTGACATGAAGTGGTTTTGCCACTATATCAGAATTGGGATCAAATAGAAATAACACTCTTTCACCCCATGGTGTGTTGGTGACCTGAAACAAGAAAAAGATGATAGTCAGCCAATGCTCAGTGATTGAGATATTCATTAGATACTGATATTTTTGCTCATTTCCCCATTGCTACCCGTGCTAGTAAATATCACTCAACAACTTTAGATTTTTAGAAACAGACAACCATATTAATTTATCTTTCTGTTCCTCTATGTTAATCCTACATTTGATTCTATCAAAGTAGAAGAAGAACAAAGTCACATGGCCCTCCTTTTAGTCAGTTAACAGACAACGTCAACCTATAACCTAGACCTAAAGCTATGATGAACTTATTTCTCATCTAATATAACCATCAAATAAGTAGAAAAGAAAGGTCCTAATTAGTGTTAAATCATTGATTTGTGTACTACTTGGATTTTGAACAATGACCACAGAAATTAGAAAGAGATAGGTTTCAATCTTCATAGATGTCCATATAAATTTAATTGTGAACGTAAGAAAGAGGCATTAAATCAATAAATAGCTGCTTCAAAGAACAAAAAGTGTAATAAAATAGCTGATACTTATGATTGCAGCTTTCATTAGCATTTAGCAGACAAAGAACAGAAGCTTAGAAGAAAACACATTTTGCAAAAGTTGCTAGATCTCTAACATCAAGTTCACAAACAAACATCTTTGTGGACTTAAGCTACTGTATAATATATTAACAAACCTTTCCCTAGATGTTTTTCTTTCACATAAGAACGCAAAAAAAAAAAAAAAATTTAAAAAAAGGAAACCTAAGATATTGTAATGCTGAAACACATAGTTTCTGGCAATAATGCAGATATATCAAGTTGACCAAACATATTACACAAATCAGAGAACCAACTTAACCAATCATCATAGTTCTATACCAACTGAAAACTGTTGGGGGCACAAGATTCACTCTACATTGAAACAAAAAGCTAAAACTGCAAGTAACCTCATCAAACTGCAAAGCATCTCTCAATAAAAGTCCTTATTACCACCAGCACAAGCTTAAGTCATTATTTATATATATCTTAAAATCCCAAGTCAGTAGTAGATTCAAATATCCTTTGTATAAAATAATCAATAACTTATTAAGTACATAATGATATGCTGACATAAAATTGAAGTTGCACTTGATAAGGATCTCTATTCTTCTTCTTGTTCCAGAGAAAATTGATACTCTCATCCCACTCCTTATACCATAGACTGATTACCTAATTCCAATGCTAAACATGTCTTTCAGAAATTTAAACTTCTAAGTTATGCATCTTAACGTAGTAAACATTATTGGAGTGCTTTAGAAATTTATCATATGGGTTTCTTTATTCAATGTCTTCAACAGAGATGATAACATATAATACTTCCGGATGAAAGAATCTGTTAATTGGGATTGGGAAGACTATTCTCACACTTGTTTTGACCCCTACATTTGGTTTTAGCCATTTCACTTACTTTCTTGATTTAATTTAAAAAAAAAAAAAAATTCCTTCTCTTTTCTCTTGCTTTTCATCTTAGACCAACCTTGGGCTTCGCTTTTCGGTTCAAATAAAAATGACTTGTAAGCCAGTAATTTGAAAGGCACCTACATAAGTGTTCCATTAAAACTTATGTTCCACCATAATCAAAATAAAAAGTCTTTCAACAGGAAAAAAAAAAAAAAAAAAAAAAAAACAGTTCAGGTAAAGAGAAAACGCCAAAGTATAATACCCTACCAAATACACAATTAATAAACAAATTTTCGACCTTAATTTCAGGGAATAAAAAAAACCATTATGGTGTTCTTCCTTTTTTTTTTTTTTCCCAGAAGAAAACATTGATTATAGTAAGTATTCACTTAAGTCTCCAGAAAATATACTAATAAAAGTATTAAGAATTATTCAAATTAGTAGTTATTTGACATTTCTATTTTTATGTGAGTGGGTAGTTAGTCAATGTTAGTGGATGAATAAGTTATGATAGTTAATGGTTAATGGTTTAGTGGGTTGTTAATATGAGTAGTGGGATAGTTGTATATGTAGTGGTTATGAGAGTATTCTAGTTATTAATTTTGTAAGTCTTTCATTTTTTTCATCAATCAAGTTTATCATTTCTTATCAAGCATATTATTCATTGTTCATATTTCCAACAAAAAGTCTTCCACGCAAGATATGTCAAATTAACTCATCTACTATAAATGTAAAGTTCTTTTTTAATAGTTAATATCATGTTTAAAGAATAAAGAAAATTGATGTTTATTTCCTTCGCCAATTAATATATGTTGGATGTCTGAGATGATTTATAAATTAATACCATACTTCCAATCAAGCACTGTATGTATTTAGGATCTACGAGATGATTCATAGGTTAATAGCAAACTACAAAATATAACCTTTTAATGATAATTTGGGGAATAAAAACACAAGATATTGTAGTTTTACAGTATTTGGTTGCTTCTTTGTTAGATTTTGTAAATAGTCAATTATTCTTATTGATAATTTTCTAAAGAAAAGTCAAACTGATAAAAGATGGCAATCCTATTAAAATATGACAACTGGAGACCATCAGTTTCAATTAGCCTAGAAATATGACCATTGATATCAGATAACGCGAAGAACTAAAAGGAAATTCAATATATCCATCTGCTTTTCACTCTATATTTAATTTGGGCAGCATTGAAGCATGAAGGCGAATTAAGCACCACTTTGTTAGATAAATATCAGACCATCATTGTTTTACTTGATCGTGTTTCTTCTCCATAGCATTCTCTTTTCCATTTGCTTTCTAACAGATTGCTGACAATTCAAAGAGATTTTCATAACCATAGCTTAAATACTAAGCTACTACCTAAATATCCTTATAAACTATGAAAAAATGGGAAATGATATATACTAGAATTCATCTCTAAATTTTGGCAATATCCACTTGTTTTTATCAAAGTGATTACCATAAAATCCAGAAGGAATTCTATTTTTTCTACTGCCAAAGCATCAAAGCTACAATGCGAGGAATGCAGGGGAGTGAGGGATATTAAAATATAAAAGAGTGCATATTATATGTGGCCTTACATTCTAGTAGCATAAGAGGAGAAAAGTTAATGGACTTTGAATAAATTATTTGTGGGTTTTCAATATCATAATTCCAAAGAGCTTCACAAAGACATCATCCTTCACTTTTACTGCACTCTTCAGTATAGAATTATTCCAATATATCAGGTTTCTCTAGGAACTGTACTTAAGGGGTGGGAATCACCACTGTATAAGAGAAAGAAAACCACATTATTCAAATATAAATGATTTCTAGAAAAAACCTATAGTTTCAAGGATGTTTTTGAGTTAAAGTTTGTCATAAATTGTGCTCTTTTTCCAAGAAGAGGAGGAGATGACAAGAAACAAAAGAAAAAACAGAAAGCCATGGGTTTCAGGGCAGCATCAAACCCAAGACTTAAGGCTCTACCCACAGCCCTACCATCAGTAGGATAATTGTCTCAATGAATTTGAAGAATTCATAAACATTTGTTTTATGATTCTTGACTTTTTGGATAACTTCCCATCTCCCACTAACTGTAGAATTTCTGATCATCTGATTCTAATACAATAATTAACATAAGTCCCCTTTGTAATAAGGCCTCAAGCATTTATGTGGATGAACCAAAGTCACCAAGAATTTAGCCACGTGCAAATAGTGGGATCAGTCCACTTCAACCTTAAAGAACTAGATAAATTTAATAAAACGTTTATTTACTTAATTTATCCCCAGTAAAAATAAATTAATACATAAAGTGATAGGGTCAAGCAAATATGTTTTTCTGCATTTTAATAGATAATGAAAATCTAGCATATCTTTCTGCATTTATGATGACAATTGACAAATATCAAATGCACTCATGTACAATGTGAACACATGACCAGAATGAAAACATCTTTCTGGCTCTACCAATTTTTTTGCCATTCAAAAGATCTCCATAAGACATATAAAGTTGTACACAAAATGAATAACTAGAAATGATCAAACAACCTTAAATGTCAGACATCCATTACAGCTAAAGAAACTCTTATTATGGTACCATGAAGTCAAACCTTACAACAATATAAAATTATTGGTATCACTAACCTCAGCGATACATTTCCTCAAGTTTGGTGAAGGGTCTTCAATATCATAGCAATAGTATAAACTCAATGGATTTTGATCATATCCCACACTTGGAGGAATCGTCAATAAGAAACTGGTACAGGGATAACACAATAAATTAGCTGGAATTGCCAAAATTCATATCAGATAATTCATATAAATGTTTTTTAACTGTTAGGAAACAATTAAACCTAAGCCCATGAATTTGCTTTTCTTTTTTTTTTTCCTTTTTTAACAATTACAACACTGAACTTAAATTTGAACCTGTCATGCTATATCAGATTGTCTAGTCTAAGTGGACATGGGTGATTTGTTGACCCCAAAGTACCAAAGGTACCCTTTCTACACGTATAACTGCACTTAATCAACATCAATAGTCCAATATGGAAAAATTTTAGGTTCCTGAATGACAAGTTCATGGGCTAAATTAAGACTTTCTAATTAGTTAAAAGAACCAGAACTTCATGCAAGAAACCTGGTACTAAAAGGGACAAAAGATTACAGATTTATAACATTTCACATATTTTGTTACATAGTTTTGTATGTGGAAATATACCAAGAGAAATAGTCAAAATTTGTCATATCACTAAAAGACAAAAGACTTTGTAGTAACCATAAAACAAATAAGAACAATTACACGGGTCCATTGGTCTTGGAAATTCGTCTAGCTTCAACAGCAGAGAGATGATCCTGTGGCGCGTTAGGGGCGTTGTCTAGGTCGATAAATGCATAGCGGACTGAATACTTGAAAGAATGGTGGACAGGGCGGCGGCGCTCGTGCCAGACCATGCCCTGGTAGAGGGTAACATGATCTCCGACGTCTATGGCTGCGCGTGGAGTTAAAAAGCGCCGGAAGATGAGGATAACGGAAAGAACGAGTGAGGTAACAGTTGTATAGATGATGGAGCAAAGTAGATAAAGTACCTCCATCGGATCATTTTTTGTAACGCTTTCTTCTCTTTGTGGCTATTAAACGTGATTTCGCTAGCAAATAAAGACAGATGAAACAGTGCCGTATAGAGGGGCGAAAATGTTTTGGGGCATTTTTAGTTGTTTATTTTTTTGAGTAAATTATTTATTATATTTTTATAATTAATATATTTTAATTTTTTATTTTAATAGATAAAATAATTAATTTATTTAATAAATTATCTTAATAATATCTCAACTTTTTTAGATTTTGAGTTTTGCACTTAAATTTTTTTTTTTAGTTTTTGCACTGTAACTAAAAAAATCATCTAATTTGCACATTCGCTAAAAAATTTAGTCTGCGCAATGGATGTATGCGCGGTTTACCACTACACCAATGTAAATTTATATTTTTACAAGAGTTTTATATATTATATTTAAGAAGATTTCCGTTTTATAAAAATAATATTTAATTTTTGTAGTCAATAGGATTCAAACCACAACCGTGCAATGAAAGCTTATACGCTTTACCCCTACAACGTTATCCAAAATTGTATTATTTTTTACAAGAATTTTATTTATTATCTTTAACGCGGGTTATTTCTTACAAGTGTTTTATTTATTATATTTAAGGATATTTTTGTTTCATAAAAAAAATAATTTTCATAATACCTGAGAGTCGATTCTTCAACTTTAAGTAAAAGATACACACTTTACTGTTGTGCTACTCAATTTAAATTGAATATAAAAATTATAAAAATAGTCATTGTTTCCTATTCCTCCATTAAAACTCTTATCTTCTCGTCGTTTTTCTCCAACTACAATGCATTTCCAAATTAACCTCCGATAAACAAACAAAAAAAATCAATATAGAAAATTTTAAGTTCTCTACAGAATCAACTAATTTAGGACAATGGTGTAGGGGCAAAATGGGTACGCGTGGTTGGGTTGGAATCTCGCTGATTGCAAAAATTAAATTTGTTTTTATAAAACAAAATCTCTTTAAAGATAATAAATAAAATTCATGTAAAAAATAATATAATTTGGGATAGTTGTGTAGTGGCAAAGTGTGCGCATTTTCATCACGTGGTTAGGGGCTCTAATCCTATCGACTATAAAAAAAAATCTTCTTAAAATAATAAATAAAACTCTTGTAAAAAGCGCATACATCCATTCCGCGGCCAGGGTTTGAATTCCCAAAATAAAAAAGTTCAATTTTTTATTTCATCCTTTATCTTTATAATTTTGGTCAATTTCATCATTCCGTTAATTTTTAATAAAAATAATTATATCAAGAAGTAAAATTGTCAATTCACTTAAAAAAAACACCAAAAGAAAACTTTTGAAAACTTTTCTTCTAATTTTTTGATCGGCCTTTTCTTCTAAAACCGGATTCTTCGTAATTATTCTCCACACTCTGTTTCTTCTTCTTCTTCTTCTTGATCCTCGCCATCAAACTTTTTAGGCTCAGTTTCTTCTTCTTGTTCATTTTCTTTGGGTTTTCTTCAGCTGCGGCGGGTAATTCAGTGACTTTTTCCGGCGGAGGTGGTGGTGGCGACGGAGCAGTTGTGGTTCTAATATGTGGGCTAAGCCATATAGATTTGATGTACTCAGCTTTACGCCATGGAGCAATATGCATACCTTTCTTCTTCAAGCTTTGTCTGGATGCTTCTGAAACAATAGCAATAATTTGCTGCAAACGATCAGCTTTTCCGACGAAAATGAACGGCAGAGATTGCAATATCCCTTTATAGCTACTTGTTGACCTCGCAATCTCAAATTCTGATCGGAAATCTACGTCAATTAACACCCTTTCTCCTTCCACAATCACATCAATGTACTCATATTCACCTATAAGCATAAAGAAAAACACAGTCAAGATTCAAGATTCCGATCAAATAAAATATGAAATTCTTTAAATTACCCAGAAAAAAAAAAGTAAGTACCAGCTGGTATGGAAGAAGTTTTTTCTCATTTGGATTTACAAATTGAGGCATTGAAGCCAAGAGACAACAGCCCATCAGTCACAATTGTTCTAAGATCATCTTTTCTTTTGCAAGTTTTGTTCTTTTCTACCATTTTTGAAATATCAGCCAACAAATTTCTCTCCACAGTTGTAGCACAAGGAATCAAACTCTACAATCAGAGAAAAACCCAAAACCAAATTAATTCCAAGAAAAGAAAGATTTTTTTTTTAAAGAAATTAGTAGAAATCCGACAGTTCTAAAAGCAGAGGAAGGGGAGAAATGGGTTACCTTGAGAGTGTCGACAGAATCCCCAAAAGAAGAGTTTGTATTACTAACGGAATCTCCAAACCCGAAATCAAACTCTTCTTTTGGGGTTTAGGGATGAAATTGGTTAATTTGTCTAAATATAAAATATCTCTAATTTTTTTTAAAAAAAAAAATATAAATATAAAAAGATAGAAATGTCCCTAAAAATTGGACGGAGTTGCAAATTAGGTATTTTTTTTTAGTTGGAGTGGAAAAGTTAGAAAAAAAAAGTTTAAGTGCAAAACTCGGAATTCAGAAAAGTTAAAGTATTACCGGGATAATTTATCATTTATTTAATTTATTTTGTGTTATGGTTAAACAAATAGTTTAATATATATAGAAGTTATATTTTTGTATTTTATGTAAAAAACTTTAATTCTTTTCTTCTTTCTCTTTCTCTTTCTTCCTTCCATTTCTTCTTGTTCTTTCCACCACCACAACACGACGCGACAGAATTTGGGAAACTTAAAATTAAGAATTATCAAAACATAATACAAAGTAATTGATGACATCAAATATAATCATATTTTAGAACATTATTTGTGCATAATTGCGAGGCAATATTGTACTAATTTGAGATAATTTGAGTTATTATGAGTTTAATTGAATTATTTTTGTTTTTAGGTAACTTTCGGGCTAAATTGAGTGAAAGAACAAATCAGGAGCTGAATTGCAATTTTTGGAAAGTTTACTACGCCCATAGTGACAGAATGTCACTATGCCCGTAGTGATGACGTCTCCATGACGTCATTACGGCCTCTACAATGCTATGTGATGTGAATTTTGGATACTATATTTTTAGCATAGATTATGATTAAGATTAATTCGAGGAAAAAAAATAGGTTGTCACTTAAATAACCAAAATCTAAGGCAGAGTATCTATCGTATGCACATAGTAACATGGAAGCATCAACGATTTTACATTTATAATATCGTATAGACCCAAAGACATTGATAACAGTTATAAGAAATTATTAAATATGACAAGAATTTATTAACAAAAGTTGACCCTAGGATAAGAATCAATTCATGAGTTATAGAATTGAAACATATATGGTTTAGGATTCTTGTTTGGTTCGATGATTCAATTAGGATGACCTATATTCGAAGATATAGCTTTAAACAGATCTAAGACAATTATGATTAATATTAACTTAACTCAAGGTTTTTGGCCAACCCTGTTTTTGGCCAAATTCCATCGTTTTGACCACTTTTTCGAGTTTTCAAGTATTTTTTGTTTTATTTTTAGTCATTTTTGTTAATTTTTAGTATGTTTGCATTTGTTATTTTTATCCTTGGGTGTTATCTTACCTTTGTGTCGTTCATCAACAACTAACCAACAAAGAATGGAGAGAAAACTTGATGAATTAACATATTGGGTAAGACGATTTGCATGGGGAACAGAGGCAAACATAATTTTCTACCACTCTTTGTGGTATATGTGCATCATCTATGCATCCTATAGAGTATTGTCTTCAAAGGTATGATCCATATTCATCAACTTATGATCTTGGATGGAGGGATGACATAAACTACATATATGAACATGCTTGGGGACAACAACCACAACAACAGAATTCAAGAATTGATACTAGTCTTGAAGATTTAGATAAACAATTTGCAACAAACAGTCTTCAATTTCAACAGAGAACAAATTCAAGTATACAAGAATTGCAAACACAGATTAGTCAACTTGTTACTAGTCTTAATGAGGTGCAAAGTCAAGGTTTTGAAGAGTTGCCTTCCCAATCGATTCCAAATCGGAAAGGTAATGTTAGTGTTGTTATGTTGGGAAGTAAGGAAGAGTTACAGGATTCGGTAAGTTCTTCGAACCATTTTCTTCAAATCATGCACCAAATCTTGAAGTAAATATGTTAGATTTGCCATCTAATGATTCTTATGATGATTCTATGTGCATTGATTTGCTTTCTGATTTTCCTGATTTTGTTGGAATAGATGATACTTGATGTTTGAGTTATATATATAAAAATAATATAAATAATCGAATAAATATTACTAAAAATAATAGGAATCTTCAAGATTAAAATAGGATTGTCACTAATAAAATAAACTCAACTAGGCGGAGCACCTATCGAAATAGTTTAGTAAATAAGGTGGTATTCGATTTTAAATTTATAAAAATCGTTTTTCCCTAAGACTTCTATTAAATTCTAGTGTGGAAAATATAATTGAACTAATTATGAATATGATTTGTGAATAAGAATCATTCAACAAGTAAACCAACCATTATCAAGAATGATAAGATTGAATTCTATATCCTAGAAAGCAAAGTAAAGAACAATGTAAGGAATAAAGCAAGTAAAAAGGTTCGGAGGAATTCTTAGTAAAATATAGGTGAGATAAGAGGATACAAAATACCAAGAATAGAATAATCTTGGATCTAGTATCATAGCTCCACCAAATTCAAGTCTAAAGTAGAATCTCTTCCATACGGATCGTGGCAAGAAATTCCTAGATTAAGAACACTTGAATGTTGACAAAATCAAATCTCCAATCAATCATCCTGGTTCCGGTCCATCAATAGGAAACTAATCACATCAACTTGACACTAATCGTATATCCTGGTCCGTCCTAACAATTAGAGTTAATCCGAAACCACAATCTCAAATCAAAGCTTGTACTAAAGATAAAATTCATATCTAAAGTCATCAATGAAATTGCAATTCGAATTAATAAAACCACAATCATTCAATCCAAGAACATCACAATATCTCAAGTAATTTGTAAAATAAAACCAACTAAATCTACCTATAAGAAATTTAGAAATGAGAATTCCTAAGGTTGGTTAACTAATTACAAAGAATAACAAGGAATAATAGAAGAAAAGGGGAAAGTGAAACATAGACATTAAACCTTCTTCCTCTTCAACTCCTTCTCTTGATTCTTCTTTGCTTCTTCAACTTGGATCTTCAATTTGTGTAGCCCAAATACCCTAGAATATATTCAATAGATTTCCTTACGGATCGAGGCAAACCTACCTAGTTAATCCCAAGATACTTAATACTACAACAAGTAGAGAGTAATCTCTAAGAAAATTGGAAAATCAAAGTATAGATCTCTCTCTAAGTTCTACCAAACCTTTACAATTACTTAGCTATTCAGCCTAATCCAACCTTTAATAATGGTAAAAATCCTATAATTTATAGATAACCGAAATAAGGGTAAAATCGTAATTTTATACAAAAGAATCTGGAAATTTGGCTCAACACGGGCATGTTGTACCGTGTTGATCATGCGTGTTACTTCTTTGTCGCCGTGTTTCGCCCGCGTGTTGCCTCCGATATGTATTTTGAGTTATATATAAATAATAAAAATAAACGAATAAATAATACTAAAAAGGTGGAATCTTCAAGATTAAAATAGGATTGTCACTAATAAAATAAACTCAACTAGGCGAGCACCTATCGAAATAGTTTAGTAAATAAGGTGGTATTCGATTTTAAATTTATAAAAATCGTTTTTCCCTAAGACTTCTATGAAATTCTAGTGTGGAAAATATAATCAAACTAATTATGAATATGATTTGTGAATAAGGATCATTCAACAAGTAAATCATCCAATATCAAGAATGATAAGATTGAATTCTAAATCCTAGAAAGCAAAGTAAAGAACAATGTAAGGAATAAAGCAAGTAAAAAGGTTCGGAGGAATTCTTAGTAAAATATAGGTGAGATAAGAGGATACAAAATACCAAGTATAGGATAATCTTGGATCTAGTATCATAGCTCCACCAAAATCAAGTCTAAAGTAGAATCTCTTCCATAAGGATCGTGGCAAGAAATTCCTAGATTAAGAACACTTGAATGTTGACAAGATCAAATCTCCCATCAATCATCCTAGTTCGGTCCATCAAAAGGAAACTAATCACATCAACTTGGCACTAATCGTATATCCTGGTCCGGCCTAACAATTAGTGTTAAACCGAAACCACAATCTCAAATCAAAGCTTGTAAGAAAGATAAAATTCAGATCTAAAGTCATCAATGAAATTGCAATTCGAATTAATAAAACCACAATCATTCAATCCAAGAACATCACAATATCTCAAGTAATTTGTAAAATAAAACCAACCAAATCTACCTATAAGAAATGTAGAAATGAGAATTCCTAAGGTTGGTTAACTAATTACAAAGAATAACAAGGAATAATAGAAGAAAAGGGGAAAGTGAAACATAGACATTAAACCTTCTTCCTCTTCAACTCCTTCTCTTGATTCTTCTTTGCTTCTTCAACTTGGATCTTCAATTTGTGTAGCCCAAATACCCTAGAATATATTCAGTGAGATCTCCTTACGGATTGAGGTAAACCTACCTAATTAATCCCAAGATACTCAATACTACAACAAGTAGAGAGTAATCTCTAAGAAAATTGGAAAATCAAAGCATAGATCTCTCTCTAAGTTCTATCAAACCTTTACAATTACTTAGCTATTCAGCCTAATCAAACCTTTAATAATGGTAAAAATCCTATAATTTATAGATAACCGAAACAGGGGTAAAATCATAATTTTATACAAAAGAATCTGGAAATTTGGCTCAACGCGGGTGTGTTGCCCCGTGTTGTGCCCGTGTTGATCATGCGCGACACGGCTGTCGCGCCCGTGTTGCCTCCCGTGTTGGTAATACGCGACACGGGCGTTTTGCACCCGTGTTGGCAACCGTGTTGTACTGAAATTGCATCTTTGGTCCTTCTTTTTGTACTTTTTATGCAATTAAGTCCCAAACTCGTTCCTACAATAAAGTAAACACTATTAAGGATATTTCTATGCAATTATAATCAATTTATACCAAAATAATACCTAAAATACCCCTAAGAATGTTATACATTTTCGTGTTATCAATACCATTGATTGCTCACATTGTTCTCTTGGATCTAATAAATGTCATGCATGTTGTGAAATTGAGGATTACTTGAAATGTGTTCAAAATGAGGATCATTTAGATTCTATTGATTCAATTGATGCTATTGATTCTGTTGATCCTGTTGATTCTATGGATGATGATTGTTTTGGAGCACATGTTGACAATATTACTGAGATAAAATCCACTAGGATGCTTCCGTCCATTCAGGAACCACCCACTGGTGTGTGTTTTGAGTGAGTAAAAATAGTATCATATAAAACAAATAATCTCACAAAACAGTGTCACAAAATCAAACACAACTAAGGCAGAGTACCTATCACATGCAGATAGTAACATGGAAGTACCACGATTTTATATTTATAAATATCGTATCCTCCGGGAACATTGGTGCCGGCGGTTAGTTTCTACCAATTATGACAATCTTTAAGGTTTAGGGAATTAGTCCTAGGTGTCCATTCAAGTATGTTGGTTTAAAGAATAATAAAATTAAGAATGGAAAAGTATTAACTAAGATCTCTAAGGAGCTACGTATGATTAATTAAGGTGAACAGTGTTCGATAATTCAGTTTCCAAATGGATCTAAGGCAATTATCACTACAAGAAAAACTTAAATTTGTGACGGCCTCAAATCCGTCCACCTAAGCCGTCTCAAATTGAGACGGATTTTGCGACGACCAAAAATTCGTCGCAATTTATGACGATTTTTTGCGACGACCACAAATCCTTCGCATATTGCGACTATTTTTTGCGACGATCTAAAATTTGTTGTAATTATGAGACGAGTTTTTGCGACGGCCTCAAATTCGTCTCAAATTGCAACCAAATTTGCAATGGCCACCTTTGCGGTCGCAAATTGCGATGAATTTTTGCAACGACCCAAAATCCATCGCAAATTGTGACTATTTTTGCCATGGCCATCTAAGCCGTCGCAATTTGCGACCGATTTTTGTGACTGATTTTTAGTCGTTGCAAATTTGCGACCGATTTTGTGATGGCTACCTACGCCGTCGCAATTTGCGCACCGACTTTTGCGAAGGTCACCTCTGTAACAGAAATTGCGATAGATTTTGCTACTGACTACCTCTGCGTGCAAATTGCAACCGGTTTTTTGGGACGGACTCCAAAGTTGTCGCAGTTTTGCATCGATTTTGCGATGACTACCTAAGCCATCGCAATTTGCAGCCGTCTTTTGTGACCTATTTTTAGCCGTTGCAATTTTGCAATGGATTTTGTGACGACAACCTTTGTTGCAATTTTGTGACCTACTTTTGCGATTGATTTTATAGTCGTTGCAATTTGAGATAGATTTTGTGACTGCAACCTAAGTCGTTGCAATTTGCGACTGATTTTTGTGATGGATTTTATAACGATCGCAATTTGCGATAAAGTTTTGTGATGAATTTATTATTCATTTGATTTAAATATATAAAATTCAATATATTTTATATTCAAATTTAAGTTTTTTGTTTTATTTATATGTGTAATTATAATTTGATAGTTTAAATTTTATGTTTTTATATTCTAATAATATAACAAAGATAATATAATTTCTCCATCGTAATGTAATTTTTTATTTATTTGTATTTAAAATTATAAAAGTGTATAATAATACTCAATAGCAAAGATAATATATTTTTGTTTATATTATTATTTTATTATATTAGTATTTATATAAATCAATAAATATTTGGTGAGATCTTTTTCTAAATTATTATTTTAAAAATTTTTAATTATCATCTCTTTCTTTCCTTAATTTGAATTGGCATAAAAGTTTGGTGAGATCTTACAATGAGATTTTAGTTTATTTGAAAATTAGTATGAGGGAAAACTTTATTTTCTAGGTTTTGGAGAGAGAATTTTAGAAAATTTTGGATTTGTTTGGATTTTGGAGGGAGAATGTCACAATGTGAAAATTTTGGATTTTAAATTTTGAATTGTTTTTTTTTTTTCGTTTTCTATTTTCACAAAATTTATGTATTTAAAAAATAAAATAAAAATGATATAGAATGTTGACTCATATATTCTTTTGAGTTTATTTTTCTTTTTTAATAAAAATAATATGAATTTTAAAATGTTAATTATAGTTTTACAAAACAAAAAACATACATTAAATGAATAACTGCGTTGACATTTGAGTAAATATATGCATGAACAAGTTAACTTATCTAGAATAAAGAAAGAAACAATGGACGGGAACAAATGCACCATTTATTTGATATTTATATTTTTAATAAATATTTATATTGATAATTAGGAGTCACAATAATTATTTTTATTATATATATAATATTATAAAAAATTTATATTATGAAAATTTATAAATAAAATAAATTAAAATTTTATTAATTATGAGTTTAAAGTAAAATTTAATTAATAATCATAATATTGATAATTATTTTTATTTTTAAAAGTAAACTTCCGATTTTCCAGTAAAACTATTTGCAGAAGCACTAATTATAATTAAAATTAATGTTTGTATCTAAAATTTTCTATAAAACATAATAAATTTAACTACATCAACTATTTTATTATTATATACACATATATATATATATATATATATATATTATATTATAGAATTAATGGGAAAGATAAGATGCAAATATTTGATATATATAGTTAGCAAAGATAATATAATTTATATTTTGATTTTCTAATAATATAGTAAAGATGTTATAATTTTAAAATGAGGTTTTAGTTTATTTCAAAATGTGTAGGAGGAAAACTTTCTTTTCTATTCATTTTGGTTTTGGCTAGAGAATTTTGGGTAATTTTAAAATTTTTTGATTGTTTAGACTTTGGAGGGAGAATGACTAATGTAAAAATTTAATATATAATATTAGCTTAATATATATATATACAAATAAATTAATTAATTAATAGATTCTTTAATATATATATATATTTATACATTATCTAAAAACAAACATATCCTAGTGATTGGAGTTATTAGAACATAGTAATTTTGGTGGTCAAGGTTTATATATAGTTCCCCTCAAATAAAAGCTAAGCATTAATTTGAGGCCGTAATCATGGAGTACTTCCATCCAATATACATAAAATATATTATGATATATATGTGCTTATTGTGTAACTCTAAAATAATTTAGTAACTTATTTTTTGGTATATTAAGCCACTTGAAAATAATTTAGTAACTCTTAATATAAAATAAACTAAAAAGATTAATGAGTTAAAAATAATATTACTGATGTATTATATTATTTTAATAGTTTGGTGGCTAAATTCGACATTTTATGCTACATTTTATAAAATTTAGGAAGAATTAATAAAATAAATTATTACATCTAAAATTTAAGGAAACAAGATATCATAATATTTATTTTATTTTCTTTTATAAAGGACATTATGGTAGATATTATAATATTTATTTTCTATAAATATTATATTTTATATCTTAATATTTATTTTTTTATATTTATATATATCATAATATTTATTTCACAATAAAGATAAATTCTTTAATCAATTAAAAGTCTATTCGATTGGAAAACCATATATCATTATAAATACTAAGACCAAATATAAAGAAGAGGTAAGTGAATTTCTTCTCTAAAAACTCTAGTCTTTTCAGTCTTTTCTCTCGATTTGTTTCTGACTTAAACATCTTGTCATACATTTTTATCATAGAAAACATAAGATATTTGACTAATAATAAAATTAGAAAAATGAAAAACATATTTAATAATAGTTGAGACAAAAAATTCCTATGACGATTTTGGTAATATGAATTCAATTAATATTGTACCTTAAATAAAAAAATTCGTAGCTTAGCAAATATATATATTGAACATAATTATTAAAAATACTGAAAAAATACTTAAAATAGCAAATGTCAAATTCACCAATAATATAATAAAAAAATATGATTCGAAATTCAAATCATTTTTACATTAGTTTTTAGAGTTTTGTATTGATATTATCATTTTTTGAGAAAAAAAAACTTTTATATTAGAAAGTAAGTATCATAGTGAATCCAAATCTACCATTTGTTTGATATTTATATTTATAATAAATATTTATATTGATAATCAGGAGTTAAGAAAATTATTTTTATTATATATAATATTATAAAAAATTTATATTATGAAAATTTATAAATAAAATATATTAAAATTTTATTAATAATGATTCAAAAGTAAAATTTAATTAATAATTATGAATTTTATATCTTCTGGGTTTTTTCTGTTAATATGTATATATTTACATTCTTCCAATAAAAAATTAGTAGAATTGGAAGTCTAGGTTTTTCTCTTTTGTTTCCTTTCGGCTAAGCAAGTCAAGGAGGCGGCGGCCGCTGCCTTTGCTTCTGCTACGTCAACAGGTGCGGACAATGGAAAAGCGGATAGTTTGGCGAATGAAATTGGGGAGCTTCAGATATCGGATCGGACATGTACTGGTGTGCTTTGCTCGCATCCGTTGTCTAGAGATATTCGGGTTAGTCTCTATCCAAGATCTAATTATTTTTTATCCAGTCGTATCATTCTTCTTGTTATTGTTTCCATTTCCCTTTAAAATGATTCTTTAGGTTTTAAATATAGAGTGCCCTAATTCATTGAATAATTTGAATATTAGTTGCAAGGGATCTTTGATTCGCTTTATGATCTTTTTCCATTGAATTGCCCGTACAGTGAATTGCTAGGAAAAATATTTTATATCTTTGTCTCGTGTTTAGAGAGAGAGGTATCGTGTTTCCCTTTTTCATGCAGTAGTTTCTTAAATTGCTGAAATTGGTCTGGGTGGATGGGAAGAATAAAGGAAAAGAAAATGATATGTTTGTT
>JAHSUH010003364.1:0-25277 GCA_025388415.1 Cynanchum wilfordii
TAACGTCAAAGAGAGAGGTAAATTCTGGAGCGAGTCTATTTTATGCAGGAAATGCCTTACTTCTCCATTTTCCTAATTTTTTTTTTTTTTTTTACAATTCAAAAATATGATCTTTTAGTAACAGTTGATTGCTGAAATCAGCCTTTGATGATTTGGAATCATCTACTCCAGAGAAAGAAAGTGCATTTAACTACTCCAAGGCAGGTATTTGCTATGTACCACCTTCCTAACTCAAAAACTCCTATCATTTGTTGGAGAGATACCGAATTCTAATAGTAGTTAGAGCTCTGGTATTGTCACTTTTTTCATTTGTTGGTTATTGTCACTTTAATTTTATATCTCCTTACTCCACTGTTATCAATAAGACAACTAGAACATTGTTACTGCTTATTTGCCAAACATCTGGCTATTATAAAGTCTCTAAAAGTATTTGGTATATTTTGATCTTCCTTAACTATTACAACTAATCGAAATTTTTTTATCTATTTCTTCATTATTGTGCTTGGTTTTTAGGCAAGTCATCATACTTATATAAATATATTTATGTATGATTTATGCATTTTATGTGAACGTTGAAACTGTTCCAAAAAGTTAGCTCATGCAAATACACATAGCTTATCCCAATTATCAATTCTTTGACTTTCATAGAATGATATTTACATCATGAATTTGTTTGCTTTCTCTCTTTGTTACTCGTGCTAAAATGTTTGATTAAGGCCTTCCTACATTTTTGTTGTTGACATAAATCTTACTAATTTTCAGGTATTTAATAATAGTTTTATAAAATTATAAAATTAAAAATAATTAAATTAAAATTTAGCATAAAATAAAAATAGCGACTTCAATATGTAATCGACAAATTAAAATCTCTGCAGCAGATTTATTGCAAATAGTGATGGTCTTTTTCGCTGCATATCTATTGCAAATAGTAACTACCTTTTTCTTGGCCTCACTTCACACAAAGGCTCACAAGAGATTTTTACAACCACAACAATGTAGAGAAAGATCTCAAGAGAAATGAAAATTACAAATTATAGATCTAATCTCAAATCCTAACCAACAATGCTTTAAATGATAATCTAAGTATAAAAAAAGCAACCATCCATCTTACAAGCCAACCTAACACTCTATTTAAAATCCTAATATTTATAGATAACCTGAAAAACAAGGGTAAAATTAGTCATTTTACAAAGAATCCTCTAAAAACTCTAACAAGTGCATCAACACGGGCTCTATGGTATATGGGCAACATCGCCAAAGTGACGGGTTTATGACCGAGCACGTGTTCTTCCTTCTTGCTAGGCGTGTGTAGATCGAGCCCGTGTTCTATAGCTTGGCAGGGCGTGTTGAGTCTTCCCTGAGGGCGTGTTCATCGTTTGAGCGCGTGTTCTGGATGGGTGTGTATATCTTTCCAGAAATTGCATATTTAGTCCAACTGGCCGCTCTTTTGATCAGTGCATTTCATAGAAGCTGCAGCGAGGAAATATCACAGTAGGGGAACCTACGATTTCCCAAATTTATCTCAATTTACTCTATTAAGCCTCTTTAATTATGCACAATTACCCTTTAAAAAATATTATCAAATTTAGAGTTATCACTTAATACCCCACAACTTAACCTTTGCTTGTCCTCAAACAAATCAAGGAAGGAATTTCAAAGAAAAATCAATCAAACAATCTATTTAAAGGAAGTCTATAAATGTTTCTCAAAGAATTCAAATTAACTAGTTTACCCTTCAAAGATCTCATAAAAAAAATGTCTAAGGAATGATTCACTTATTTTGCCTCATCAAGTGCTTCATGTCTAAGTCAAGAAAAATCAATTTGAACAAGTTATTTTCAACTTAAATACGTAAAATGATCATAAAAGCATCCCGAGTGAAGTGTGTGCTCTATTACAATTAGTGATCCAAATAGCAAATTTCCTTTCAAAGCAAATTTCTCAAATAGTAGTTCAAACGATCGTTATTTTCAAAAAACGAGACATAACCACAATTAAATCTCAAGAAACAAGCCACTTATTCAAAAGTAAATTTTTATTCCATTTATTTTTCTCTCTTTTTTTTTCAAGGTTTTTAACATTTGCTTAACAATATCAACTTTAACTACCCTTGTAACGAGTTCCACTCTGATGACTCCCAGATCCCGAGGACCTTAGGGCACCGTGCATTCAATTCCCATAAGGAGTGGTACTCAAGTAGCAAAGGATACATGCAAAATAACTTTTTATTCAACAATTTAATCAACGAAAATTAAAAAGTGGCAAGTCTCTCAAAGATTTTTTCAGGTGAAAATTCAAGTCATTTCCCTTCCAAAAAGACTTAATACTATTTAAATAAATTGTCTAAAAGTAGTTCACTAATCGGAACAACCAACCAAAAATAGCTATGTCAAAAGAATTTCAGGATTTTCCTATAATCATGCTCGTACCAAGTATCAACAAGATGAAACAAATCAAATCTCGAGACTTTTAACAATCAACAAATAGCTTATATCATTGGCTAAGCAAATCAAATCCCACAAAAAGTTCACAAAATAATCTTTTCAAGTAAACTAATAACTTTGAAAAATTCGAAAAATTTAGCAATTATTTTTTTTTGAAAAAATATTTGTAAATTGAGATAAAACGAGCACACATCTACCCCACAACTTGAATATTACACGGTCCTCGGTGTAAAAAGCTAATAGCCCACAACTTATATGAAAAATAAATAAGTGCGAAAACTATAAATACAAAACAGGAATAATGAGCGAAAAACTAGAAAAAAAAAAAAACAAAGAAAATTTTATTCAAAATGGGAAAGTAAACCATGAACACAAAAGATAATCATAAAAATTCAAATAAATCAAATAGTACATCCCGAGCAAAAACAAATAAGAAAAACAACTAAAAAGAACAAATAAATAAAGCAAATAAACCCTATCCGGAACATTCAGGATTAATATAACAAATAAGATAATAAAACCTATACTGGAACATCCAGCCACTAATAAAGCGATGTGGACGAAAATTGAACGCCAAAAACCAAGTAAGACTCTATAAAAGCGGTAAAAGGAAAGGGAAGAAAGACAAATCTTGTTTTCGAGCAAGCATGCTTGGAACTTATTATGTCCTCTTTCTTAGGAGCTTCTTCCTTCTTCAATGACTTTTATAAGGCTCGCTTTGTCCTCCCTAACAACTTCATCTTTCGATTTATTTGATAGAATTTTGTTCAGTGCTATTAGGAAGTAGTCCTTTTTCTCGTTCTGAAAATTGTCTGGACAATTGTCCCACTTGCATTTCCAGGTTTTGTGCCTTTGATTCCTGTTTTACCTTCAACAAACAATCAAGAAGGATAGAATACAACAAAACAAAGATGAAAGAAATTACAAGATTACAAAATGTCCTACTACAAACGATCTAGTAAAGAAATTAATAGATCGAGAAAAACAAGATGAAAGAAATCACACCTACAAAACAAGAAAAGAGAGATTAGAAAGGATAAAAGGAACAAAAAGAAAAAAATTAAATAAATAGGAAATATTTAAGGTAAAGCAAAAAATAAGAAAAAGAAGAAAAAGCAGAATGAATGAATGAATTGGAAAATCCATGCAAATGAATTAAAGAATAAATTAAATAATGCATACAGTAAAAGGAAGCTTAAAAGAATTAAAAATGGAGGAAGAAAGAAAAAGAAATGAAACTCATGCAAAAAGAATTGAATTTAAAAGAAAAAGAAATGAAATGCAATAGAACTGAACGAAGATGGAGGAAAAGAATTGAATTAGAAAGTATGCATGCAATCGGCTACTGCCAAAAACAGAGGAAAAAGCATGGGAAAGTGCAGGGGAAAATGAAATTTCAGTTCTGGGAATTTTTGAGAACAGAGCAAAATACAGAGTTGTACATATGTTAGCTACTGGAATTTTCTGAAAGACAGAGGAAATAGCAACCCACTAGAATTTACACACAAAAAACAGAACACATGTACACTAGAATTAAAATGCACAAAGGAAAATGGCATGCAAAAAAAAAAAAAAAAAACTATGAATTATACGAGATTGAAATTAAAATGCATTCTAAACACTAAAGCTACTGCCATGGAACTTTTAGAAAACTAAATGCAAACTAAGCTACCAAAGAAGACAAACTAATGCATCTACAAACAATTCATGCAAAACCATGCAAAAGAAAGTACAATACAGCCATGAACTAACCTACTGGAAAATGTAGTAAAGACAAGAAACATCATGCATTAAGCTAACTAAATGAAGTGAAAAACAAAACATACAAAACTATTGTAATGCAAAGACAAGCTAAGCTAAACTAAACTAATTATGCAAAATGTTATTAACTATGCAAAATGTTATCAAGTAAAATGTCATGAAAACTATGCAAAATGACTAAATGCAATCTTTATGAACTAATATACATACTTATGACATAGAAAGTAAAGTAGATACATGCAAGCTAAAGTTAAATGAAAGATGGATCACTAAAATACATATATATACACACCATGCAAAAACTCGCAAATGTATATTACAATAAAACCTCGCAAGCCATGCAATTGTCCTAATGCGAAAACGAAACATGCACAAAAAAAATCTACTGGAAAGATAATCTAACTACCATGCAATGATAAACTAAGCAAAGAACTACCTAAACTAACCATGCAATTAACTCAGTATATATATAATTATCTACTGGAATTGAAAATGCCTTATATATATAAATATAAATACATACCTATTACATGAAAGAGTAAATACATACATGCAAGCTATACCAAAATACAAGCTGAATTACTAAAATACATATATACACCATGCAAAAGTATGTAAAATGCCTACTGTAAGATCAAAGTATGCAGAACTAATCTACTGGAACATAATAACCTAAATGCCATGCAAATCATGCAAAGTGCTATATAATAAAATCATTCTAGCTACTACCAAACAATCTACCTACTGAACTAAAACAGAATGAAATGACATGAATACATATACATACTTCTACTATTAACGTGAAAAGCAAAGAAAAATTTCATAAATCCTATTGTACGCATGAATCTATAAGCTACTACCATGAAAATTTAAGCAAGCTACCTACAGTATATGCAAATTAAAATTTTATAGCATATATAAACAATTCATACAATATATATGTACAGTATACTGCCTAATTCAATTCCATGCATATGATATATATACAAGCTAACTACAACTCATGCAAAAACAGAACAACGAATGCAAACTCATGCAAGTTTACTAAATAACATGCAAAGAAAAGCAAAACATGCAAATCAACTAAATCATATGCAAGAGCAAAAGAAAACAAGGAACATCAAATTCATGCAATCGAGAACTAACAAATATTACTCGTGCAATTAAATTACTGGTAGAATAAAATGATATTAGAAATATATGTTGGTCACTAAAATTAACATTTCTTAGAATTAATTTCTAAGAATGTTTTCTATTCAAAATAAAAGAACTATACTATACTATACCTAAAGAACTCAAAGAATACTAAATAAAATCCTAAAGATGCAAGTCTAATAGTAACATAAGTGACCATTTATTGAAAACCTATTATGCACACTAAAACTAAATCTTATCAATAAATGCAAAGCAAGAAATCTAAATGCAAAGCCATACCTAAATTGTTATCAAGCACTAAACAAGACTAACAATAAAAATAGAAAGTATGAAAACATATAACATAAATATCTAACAAAAGTAAGTATCTAGATAATAATCTCCATTAATTGAAGATATTACTAGAGAACTAACTTCTATACTAGAATGGAAACTAGAGTAAAAGCTAACTAAGAAAAGAATGAACAAGAAAATAGAGATACAAGAGAATGAGATATTAACTAAGAAGATAAGATTCAAAGAATATAGACTAAGAAGAGAAAAGAGTCAAGATATTATCCACTTACTAAAACAAGAATATTAACTAGAAACAAAAGGGTAAGTAAATGATTCTAAGCAAGTGAAGATCTAACTAAAAAAAATCATTAAAAGCTATCTAAATCAAAGTCAAGTAAGTAAGTAAACAATTAGGTCATGTTAAAAAAATTAGGAAAAATTAGAGAGAACCTAAAAACTAACCATACCTAGAATCTAATTAGAACTAGTTAGAAGGATTAGAACAAACTATGTCAAATTAGAAAGTAGGAAAACAATTAGATCTAAATTCTAAACTAAGGATCAAACTAAGATATTAAACTAAAGATCTAAGTTAATCCAAAGAATAAGATCCTAAAGAATCAAAAGTTAACCTAATCTAAGGTAAAAGAAATTAAAGTTAACCTAAATTCCAAAATATCTAAACTGTATCTAATCAAAATTTCTAAGTAAAAGTTTACCTAAGGGATCTAAACTAACCAAAACACTAACTAAACCTAAAAATCAAGATACTAAATCATCTAACCTAAGATCTAAATCCAAAAATCTAATATCTAAGTAAGAAAAATTCCAAGAAAACGAATTAATATGAAAGAAATAGAAACAAAATACAAGTAACATAAGAAAGCTACTAAAACAAGAATAACCAAATCAAATGAAATCTGAAAATTAAGCTACAAAAATCATGAAAAACAAGATTCAATCTAACAAATCAAATCAATCTAAACAAAAATCAAAATATCCAATGATCTATTAAGAAGATCAAAGATACTTCAAGAAATAGACAAGAAAAAATCAAAGATACTTAAGATTGATTCTATATAACAAATCATAACATAATTGATCTATTATATGACTCACACCGTTACTATGAAAATTTTCCCAAAAATTACAAGGAATTAAAAGAAAAAACATAAATTAAAATTAAAATAATAGAAGCCCCCCCAAAATCAATGATGTGAGATATATATATATATATATATATATATATATATATATATATATATATAAATAATATAAATAATTGAATAAAATAATACTAAAAATAATAGGAATTCTCAAGATTAAAATAGAATTGTCACTAATAAAATAAACTCAACTAGGCAGAGAACCTATCGAAATAGTTTAGTAAGTAAGGTTGTATTCAGATTTTAATATTTATAAAATCGTTTTCCCCAAAACCTCTATTAATTTTTAGTGTGGAAAATATAATTAAATCAATTATGAATATGATTTGGAAGTATGAATCAATCATCAAGTAATCCAACCTTTATTAAGAATGATAAGATTGAATTCTAATTTCCTAGAAAGCAAAGTAAATGAACAATGTAAAGTAGAGGAAAGTAGATGGAAAGCAAGTAATATGGATGGTAGAAACTCAAGGAAAAATCATAGGTGAAATGAAGGATACAAACTACTAAGGGCAAGATTAATCATGAATTAACTATCATAATCTCACCAAATTCAAGTCTAAAGTAGAATTTCTTCCATACGGATCGTGGCAAGAAATTCCTAGATTTAAAACACTTGAATGTTGACAAGATCAAATCTCATATCAATCATCCTGGTTCCGGTCCATCAATAGGAAACTTAATCACATCAACTTGGCACTAATCGTATATCCCGGTTCCGGCCTAACAATTAGTGTTAATCCGAAAGCACAATTCCGAATCAAAGCTCAAACTAAAGATAAAATTCAGATCCAAAGCTAAGATAGAAATTGCAATTCGAATTAATAAAACTACAACAATCATCCATGAAAATCATAAAATGCCCAAAGTAATAAGTAACATAAAACCAACCATTTCTACCTAAGAGAAATGTAGAGAGAAGAGTTCCTAAGGTTGGTAGCTAGATACAAGATAGAAATTACAAAAAGTAATAGAAGTAGAGAAACCTCTTCAACTCCCTCCTTGTAAATCTTCTTGTTCTTCTTCAAATCTTTAAGTTGAGATAGTTGAATCCTCTCTTCCAAAACTTCAAGGAAATTCCTTACGTTTCGAGGCAACTTCACACAAAGGCTCACAAGAGATTCTTACAATTACAACAATGTAGAGAAAGATCTCAAGAGAAATGGAAATTACAAATTATAGATCTAATCTCAAAGCCTAACCAACAATGCTCTAAATGATAATCTAAGTATAAACAAAGCAACCATCCATTCGACAAGCCAACCCAACCCTGCTAAAAATCTCAATATTTATAGATAACCGAAAATAGGGGTAAATTAGTTATTTTACAAAGAATTCTCTAAAAACTCGGAACGATGTGCATCAACACGGGCTCGGTGGTATATGCAACACACCCCCAGAACGGGTTTATCACCGAGCATGTGTTCTTCCGGACGTGTTCTTCCTTCTTGCTGGGCGTGTTCAAAGACCGAGCCCGTGTTCCGTAGCTTGGCAGGGCGTGTTGAGTCTTCCTGAAGGGCGTGTTCATCGTTTGAGCGCGTGTTCCTGGACTGGGTGTGTATATCTTTCTAGAAATTGGATATTTAGTCCCTCAACTTCGCTCGTTTGATCAATTAGCTACACAAACTTCCTGAAAACAGAAATATCACAATTAAGGACACAATTGACAAATTTATCTCAATTTAATCTATTAAACCTCAACAATTATGCACAATTACCCTTCAAAAATATTATCAAATTTAGTGTTATCAATCACTCCCTCTCAACTAAACTATAGGGTATCCCTTATGGTTGAGGCTCAACCCTACACTCGAGAAGAAAGAAAAATGAAAACCAGAACCCCCTGGAGCTTATCATGAAATTCCTATTGGCTAGGAACTCGGAAATGCTCCTGTTCCGAGTGATTCTGGTGTGGTTCAACAACTAAGGAGGTGCCATCTATTTATAGAAGTGAAATAGAGCTGAAAATAAGTAAAATTTCCATGTGGGACATTGAACAAGCCTGTGTCGCGTGTCTTCAACACGCCCAAGTTGTAGCTCCTCAACACGCCCATGTTGAGGTTTTCAACACGCCCATGTTGAGCTGAACACGCCCATGTTGAACCAAAAATTGCATTTTGGTCCTTGATTTCTTCCTTTCTTCAATTTTGGTCCCTGAAACTTTTGAAATCAAAAACAGAAAGAATTTGCATAATTTCCATTCAATTAAGTCCAATTAACTCCATAATTAACTCGAATTGAACACAATTAATGTATAAAAATACGATATAAAATTGAGTTATCAGTTTGTTAAGGAGACCCGACCATAGGAGAATTAATGAATTATAGGATTAGGTGTAATAACTTGCATTGACCATAATGAGGTTGCCTAACTACCCTTATGAGAAAACCCCCTTGAAAGCTACACTACCCCCTTATGAGGGTAGTGTAGGCAACCTCATTATGGTTGCCTAACCATAATGAGTTTATTTTAGTAACCTTTGTTGATTACTAACTCCTGAAGGGAATTGAATGTCCGGTGCCCTAAGGTCTTTGAGGTCCGGGAGCCACCGGAGTGAGAACTGCTACAAAGGTAGTTAAAGTTAACATGGTTAAGTAAACGCTTATACCCACTGCATTGAAATATATATATATATATATATATATGTTTGAAAAAAAAATTATATATATATAAAAAAAAAAGAGAGTAATAAGTGTGGCATTGTGACTTGATCCCTAGATGGTTAATTATAATTAGTTGTTGTGACGTCTAAGTGATCAACATACTATCTTTCTACTAGTTTGAAGGGAAGTCTATTGTTTGGATGATGAGTCATATTAGAACACAAACTACACCCGGGGAGATTCTATGATTAGATGTGTATTGATTTAATATGGATATTTTGAATTATTTCTTCTTGATTTGCACATGATACATTTGATGAGGCATTAGGAGTAATTCACCCTTTGATAGTCTATTCCGATTTTCCGAACAAGTTTGAATTGTTAAGATTCTGTGAACATCTACTGTGCTTAATTGATGAACATGATTAGTTGAGTTATATGTGTTTTCTTGGACTATATTTAGTAGTTTGCTTGAGGACAACCAAAAGACTAAGTGTGGGGTATTTGATAACTCGATTTTATATCGTGTTTTTATACATTAATTGTGTTCAATTTGAGTTAATTGGATTTAATTGAATGGAAATTACGCAAATTCCTTATGTTTTTTTTTTGTAGAGTTTCGGGGACCAAAATTGAAGAAAGGAAGAAATTAGGGACTAAAAGTGCAATTTTTGGAAAAAAGGCCATAATGGGCGTGTTCCTGGTCGTGTTGGAGACACGCGACACGGGCGTGTTCTTGTCCGTGTTGCAGCCCGTGTTGACGGTATTTTTGGCGTCCCATATCGAATTTTCACTGTTTTCAGCCCATTTTCTACTCCTATAAATAGATGCACTCCCTCGGTTGTTGAAGCACACCAGAATCACTCGGAATATGAACATTTCCGAGTTCCTAGCTGATGTGAATTTTGGTTACTATATTTTTAGCATAAATTATGATTGAGATTAATTCAAGAAAAACAAATAGGTTGTCACTTAAATAACCAAAATCTAAGGCAGAGTACCTATCGTATGCAGATAGTAACATGGAAGCATCAACGATTTTACATTTATAAAATATCGTATAGACCCAAAGACGTTGACAACAATTATAAGCAATTATTAGATATGACAAGAATTTATTAGCAAAAGTTAACCCTTGGATAAGATTCAATTCATGAGATTGTTGCTAGAACATAAATAGAATTGAAACATATATGAATTAGGATTCTTATTCAGTTCGATGATTCAATTAGAATGACCATATTCGAAGATGTAGCTTTAAGCAGATCTAAGGCAATTGTGATTAATATTAACTTTACTACCGTACCCAAGTTATCTAATGTGATTATCTCAATATGGTTGTCACAAGTAATCCTAAACCTTTGTAGATTAATTATTAAGTCGTGAATTTAATAAGTTAATCTTAAGATTTGCATTGATTATGAACTTGAGATTATTAGGCTGCCTAACTTCATTATGGTCGTCGCAAGTTATTAGACCTAATCCGGCAATTCATTAATTCTCCTATGGTTGGGACTCCTTAACAAACCGTTAATTAATTAATTATTCCAATTATATGCTCAACAAGATGCAAACCTATATGTCATGGCATAAATTGAATAAGAAACTAAGTTGAAAGCATAAAGCAATAATAATCACAATGATAATCACAAACAGTATCCTTCCCGGGAAATTAATAAAAGCTCTAATTGTATCATTAATAATAAAAGAATCCCATGAGACAGAGTTAAAGTAAATAAAGAATGAAAAATAATAGACTTGAGAAGAGGGGAAAAGGAAAGTTGTCGTTTGGTTGTCACTACTTCGACAGGCGGGACTTGACCTCCGATTCTTCTCGAACCCTACTAGCCTTCCTCCTTGTCTTGCTCACTAAATCTTCTAGAATCACACCTCTCAACTAAGCTATAGAGCTTTCCCTTATGGTTGAGGCTCAAACCCTATGCTAAGAAGAAAAATATAATAACTAGAAAATATCTAACTACGAGGGTAATTTCGAGAATCCACGGCAGAGTGGAGACTCGAAATCCCTCAAATTCTCTCGAACTCTCTGGTGGATTGGTGGTGTGTTCCAAAGGATTGGATATTGTGTCTATTTATAAGAGTAGAAAAGGAGCTGAAAACTGTGAAAATTCGATGTGGGACGCAAAAACAGCCCTCAACACGCCTAGCAACACGGGCCGAACACGCCCGTGCCGCGTGTCTTCAACAAGGCCTACAACACGGGCTGAACACGCCCGTGCCAAGGCAACACGCCCATCAACACGGGCAAGAACACACCCGTGTTGATCATTTTTTCCAAAAATTACACTTTTAGTCCCTGATTTCTTCATTTCTTCAATTTCAGTCCTGAAACTTCCAAAAGGCGAAAACAGAGCAAATTTGCGTAATTTCCGTTTAATTAAGTCTAATTAGACTTTAAATTAAACATATTTAAACATAATTACCCCTTAAAAACACGATATAAATCTGACACATCAGATTACCCCACACTTAACCCTTTGCTTGTCCTCAAGCAAATTACTTAAACACGGAATAATCTTCCAAACTTCATATATCATGAAATCAAAAAGTAAAACTTCCAAAAATTTACTCCTTAGAAAATCAATTCTATCAAAACTTTTCAATTATGCACAAAGAATATAATACTCTTGCTTGCCTCATAAACTATTCTTTGCAACGATCAACTAGAAACAACTAGAAACTTATACTCATTCAACACATGTCAACTCATAGAATTTCCCTGAGGTGTAGTGTGTGATTTTGACTTCACTAATTTAATCAATAGGTTCTCCCCAAACAACAAGAAATAATAGCACATCAATCTTTTAGGGTTCACAACAACTCATCATAATCACTCTAGGAACCCAAGTCGAATGCCAAATAATCTAAACTTTTTTTTTTTCTTTTCTTGCCCGAATGCAATATATATATATATATATATATATATATATATATATTTTAATAAAAGCTCTAATTAGAATGTTGTTGCTTAACAATATCAACTTTAACTACCCTTGTAACGAGTCCCAATCTGGTGGCTCCCAGGACCTCAAAGACCTTAGGGCACCGGGCATTTAATTCCCTTCAGGAATGGTTCTCAAGTAGCAAAGGATACATGCAAACAGACTCTTATTACCAAAAATAAATCAACACAAAACGAATGGCATTCTTCTCAAATTCTTTCAAGCAACCACAATAGCTATCATGCATTCCCAAAGATATCATGCTATCACCTCAAGTGTCCGAAAATAATCTATCAATCAAACAGTTAATCAAATTTTTGTGCTCAAAATTCATTCAAGAATTTCCTATAAAAGGACTTGTATCAAACTTTTATAAAGATTTCTCATCATCTCCAAAAGACATAAGCATTGAATTAGTTAATTTATATCATAGACTGAGTAAATAATCATTCTGCATAAAATACTTATTCTAGATAGATTTTGAAAAACTTTTTTTTTTCAAAAATAATTTGAAAAAATTTTCGAGACCAGCAGAAACATTCGAAGACACCCCACACTTATTCAAAAACAAGGGAAAAAAAAAAAACAAAAAAACATAAAGAAAACGGGAAAGAAAAAGAACCAGGAATCTGATGATGATTCTTGTTGTCCGAATATCGTCCTTCAAAGTCATGTCACAAAATTACCTAAGAAATTCTCGGAATAAAATGGTGATGTTATTTAGTACCTTTTTATCAAATGATAAACAATTTAAAAAGAGAGAATATCAAAGGATAAATTAATACTAAATATTTTGGAGAAATATTGATCAAGAGATTTAGAGAGTAACTCAAAATTCTTTCAAGAATAAATCCCTAAAAAGATTTTAGAAGCCTCAAAAGTAGAAGAACATTACCGTGTCTTCTCAATAAGATTCCTATAATGAAAGAATATCCTACTCAAGTTACCTGTATGGTCAATTGATTGCAATTTCATCCATATTGATGATACAATGACAAGTATCCTCAACAATAGATATAGCCTGTAAATGAAATCAAGTTGTGCATGCATTCACAATAATTTCATAACACTCAATATTTATCTAGAAAAATATTTGTCCGGAACATCCAACAATTCAAACAATTTATAGCACATAAGTCCTATCTGGAACATCCAGATGCTATTCATGAAAACCCTAAACTGGAGCATCCAGTCTTCTAATAAAATAGAGTAGTCATGAATTACGCCAAAATACCAAATAAGACTCTTAAAAGAATGTAAAGAATAATTCATCAGATATACTTATTTGCAAAAAGAAAGAAAGAATCCAAAAATGAAACAAAGGAAATAACGAAAAACTAAGAAATAACGAGAAAGAAAGAGAAAGGAACTAATTAATTGGAGAAGGACTTGCAGGAGAATATTCTTCTTCCACATCTTCATCCGCAGAATCGTAGTATGGAGTCATTATTTTCGGCTTCATATTTGGTTGCAAAGATTTATAATAACTATTCATACTTTTTGCCTCTATCCTCTTTAAGCGAATATCTTGTTGATATGCTACTTCCTTTTGATCATTAACAACATCCATCATAAATTTCTCGAACTCATTCTTAGGAATATAAGATATATTCTTGTCCGACTTTTGTTGCTTTTCTTCTTCCTTGGGACTTGGGGGTATGATTACATGGGTTATCCCAATATCCTGCAGAATACTAGAATCGACTGGCGTCGTGGAATCACTTACCCTTGTCAAGTTCTCCTTTTCAATTTCCACTCCTATTGATCTTGCAAGTCTTGTAACAAAAGGTCCAAAACCTAAAGGTTGTGTTGTAGATCTATTAACATGTGTGTTAATAATCCGAGCAAAAGCATGGCCTAAATCAACAGGTTTTTCATGGTACATATGAGAGAAGATAGCTATTTCCAAAGAACTAAGAACTGTCTTACTTTCAATCTTTCTAGTAACTATATATGGAAACATAGTATGTAGATAACAAAGGCTTAGATGAATATCTGAAACTCTTGTTGTATCTGCATTATACTCTTTCTGAGTAGCTCTAATATGATCCCAATACATTGATGTATTGTCCGAGAATTTTCTTGCTGCACTATGATAAATGTATGATGTAACTTCTTCTTGAGTCCAAATTCCTAAATGCACACCAAACTCTTTAGTACTCATATTATATTCCAAATAATTAAGACGAAATCTAACTCTCTCGTTTTCATAGCTAAATGTTGAATAAAATTCGAAAACCAACTCGGCATAGATAGGCTCATCTACCATAAAAATGCGAGCATAAGGACGAACACACATCATTCTCCTCGGATCAGTTTCTATTCCTAGCGAGAAAGCGGTTCCCTAATCAATCCTACGACCTTGCGCTATTTTTTGTCCTAAAAGTGTCACATATTTTTCTTCATATTCCTTCTCATCTGTTGGAAAAATGAGACAACAACAATCTTCATTTTTAGAATGGTCAAAACTTTTAGTGACATACTTATCCTTATCCTTATCGGAATTCCAATTTCCTCTTTGCCCTAGCTTTGCGAATTAGCTGCTCTGGGTTATCAAACATATCTCTCAACTTGCTTGTAGTCCGAGTCATCTTCCTATCAAAAGCAAAGAATAAGAGTTAGTAATAAATTTTTCAAGGCTTTAGAATTTAGGGTTTTTAAGATTTTTATGGGGTTTTTAAATTTTATGAAAGCTCTCTTGATGATATCCAGAATAACTCCTAGTATGATTCTAGAATGTATTTTCTAAAATTTAGATATTCCTATCTTTAATTAAATTTAGATAATCTAAAATTAAAAATTTTAGGAACCTATACTTAGGAGGATCGAGTTTACTTATCAAATTATGTCATAAAGAATAATTACTACCATTATCAAATCATAAAACTTCTAAAATTTTGATCGGGAATTCTAAAAATTTTATGAATTTTGCATCCCCGGGCAACGACCCCAAAAATCGATGTGAATTTTGGTTACTATATTTTTAGCATAAATTATGATTGAGATTAATTCAAGCAAAACAAATAGGTTGTCACTTAAATAACCAAAATCTAAGGCAGAGTACCTATCGTATGCGAGATAGCAACATGGAAGCATCAACGATTTTACATTTATAAAATATCGTATAGACCCAAAGACGTTGACAACGGTTATAAGCAATTATTAGATATGACAAGAATTTATTAGCAAAAGTTAACCCTTGGATAAGATTCAATTCATGAGATTGTTGCTAGAACATAAATAGAATTGAAACAGGTATGAATTAGGATTCTTATTCGGTTCGATGATTTAATTAGAATGGCCATATTCGAAGATGTAGCTTTAAGCGAGATCTAAGGCAATTGTGATTAATATTAACTTTACTACCGTACCCAAGTTATCTAATGTGATTACCTCAATATGGTTGTCGTAAGTAATCCTAAACCTTTGTAGATTAATTATTAAGTCGTGAATTTAATAAGTTAAACTTAAGATTTGCAATGATTATGAACTTGAGATTATTAGGCCGCCTAACTTCGGTATGGTTGTCACAAGTTATTAGACCTAATCCGGCAATTCATTAAATCTCCTATGGTTGGGACTCATTAACAAACCGTCAATTAATTAATTATTCCAATTATATGCTCAACTAGATGCAAACCTATACGTCATGGCATAAATTGAATAAGAAACTAAGTTGAAAGCATAAAGCAATAATAATCACAATAATCACAAACAGTATCCTTCCCGGGAAATTAATAAAAGCTCTAATTGTATCATTAATCATAAAAGAATCCCATGAGACAGAGTTAAAGTAAATAAAGAATGAAAAATAATAGACTTGAGAAGAGGGAAAAGAAAAGTTGCCGTTTGGTTGTCACTACTTCGACGGCGGGACTTGACCTCCGATTCTTCTCGAACCCTACTAGCCTTCCTCCTTGTCTTGCGCACGAAATCTTCTAGAATCACACCTCTCAACTAAGCTATAGAGCTCTCCCTTATGGTTGAGGCTCAAACCCTAAGCTAAGAAGAAAAATATAATAACTAGAAAATATTTAACTACGAGGGTGATTTCTGAGAATCCACAGGAGTGGAGACTCGAAATCCCTCGAATTCCCTGAACTCTCCGGTGGATTGGTGGTGTGTTCCAAAGGCTTGGATGTTGTCTCTATTTATAAGAGTAGAAAAGGAGCTGAAAACTGTTAAAATTCGATGTGGGACGCAAAAACAGCCCTCAACACGCCCAGCAACACGGGATGAACACGCCCGTGCCGCGTGTCTAAAACACGGCCGTGCCAAGCCAACACGGGCTGAACACGCCCGTGCCAAGCCAACACGCCCATCAACACGGGCACGAACACGCCCGTGTTGATCATTTTTTCCAAAAATTGCACTTTGAGTCCCCGATTTCTTCATTTCTTCAATTTCAGTCCTGAAACTTCCAAAAGGCAAAAACAGAGCAAATTTGCGTAATTTCCGTTTAATTAAGTCTAATTAGACTCTAAATTAAAAATATTTAAACATAATTACCCCTTAAAAACACGATATAAATCGACACATCACTAGCCAATAGGAATTTCGTGATAAGCTCCAAGTCGAGTTTTCGGTTTTCATTATTTTTCTTTCTTCTCGAGTGTAGGGGTTGAACCTCGAAGGAAGGGAATATCCCTATAGTTTAGTTGAGAGGAAGTGATCTCTACGAAGATCTTTAGAGAGAGATAAGGACCGAGTACAAGTCTCGAGCCACGGGAGGATTAAGCCAGGTCCGTGGAAGCCGTGAGAGCAACACGGCAACTTTCTCTATCCTTTTCTTTTCGTTCTTGTATTTCATTTCCTTTATATGTTATGATTCTTTGTCCTAGGATACTCTTTATTTTGATTGATTGATTAATGATTTATATATTTCCTGAAAGGATATGTTTTAATTTACATTATGAATTGCTTATTGTTTTACGCTTTCGATTTAATTCTCGTATTGAGTTTATGCCATGAAACTTAGGTTGATGCATGATACTACATTAGTTAATTAAATTGACGATTTGTTAATGAATCCTCATTGTAGGAGATTTAATGAGTTGTCAGATTAGGACTAATAACTTACAGCCACCTGTACTGAGGTTAGGCATCCTAATAATCTTGGGTTTGGAATTAATGCAAATCTTAAGGTTATGTTATTAAATTGACGCCTTAATAACTAATCTAAAAAGGTTTAGGATTACTTACAACGACCAGTATTGAGGCAATCATTCTAGACAACTCAGATATGGTAGTAAGATAATTCGAATTCATAATTGCCTTAGATCCGCTTGCAAGCTACACATTCGAACACTGTTCAACTTAATTAATCATACGTACTTCATTAGAGATCTTAGTCAATTATTTTCCATTCTTGTCTTTAATATTCTTTAAACAACTTCTCTGAATTGAATGGACACATAAGACTAATTCCCTGAACTTTAAAGATTGTCATAATTGATAGAAGCTAACCAGCAGTCACCAACGTTCATGTGGATACGATATTTATAAATTTAAAATTGTGGTACTCCCGTGTTACTATCTACATGCGATAGGTACTCTGCCTTAGTTGTGTTTGATTTTGTGACACTATTTTGTGAGATTATTTGCCTTATTTGATATTCATTTTTACTCACTCAAAACACACACCAGAGCCCTATAAAAGTCATTAAAGAAGGAAGAAACTCCTAAGAAAGGAACAAAATAAGTTCCAATCATGCTTGCTCGGAAACAAGATTTGTCTTTCTTCCCTTTCCTTTTACCGCTTTTATCGAGTCATACTTAGTTTTTGGCGTTCAATTATTGTCTATATCGCTTTCTTAGTCTCGGATTTTCCGAATAGGGTTTATTTGTTTTGTTTATTTTCTTTTTAGTTGATTTTAGTTGTTTTTACTCTGCAGGTACTATTTGATTTATTTGGATTTATATGATTATCTTTTGTGTTCATAGTTTACTTTCCCGTTTTGAATAAAATTTTCTTGTTTTTATTTTTCTAGTTTTTCGTACTTATTCCCGTTTTGTATTTATAGTTTTCTCGCACTTACTTATTTTTCTAAAATAAGTTGTGGGGTATTCGATTTTTACACTGAGGACAGTGTAATATTCAAGTTGTGGGGTAGGTGTGTGCTCGTTTTATCTCAATTTGTAAATATTTTCAAACAAATTGCTAAATTTTTCGAATTTTTCAAAATGATTAGTTTACTTGAAAAGATTATTTGTGAACTTTTTGTGGGAATTTGATTCGCTTAGCCAATGATATAAACTATTTGTTGATTGTTAAAAGTCTCGAAATTTGATTTGTTTCATTTTGTTGATACTTGGTACGAGCATGATTATAGGAAAATCCTGAAAAAACTCTTTTGACACATCTATTTTTGGTTGGTTGTTCCGATTAGTGGACTACTTTTTGACATTTATTTGAATAGTATTAAGTCTTTTGGGAATGGAAATGACTTGATTTTTCACTTGAAAAATTCTTTGAGAGACTTGCCACATTTTTATTTTTTTCATTAAATAAATTGAATAAAAGGTTATTTGCATGTATCCTTTGCTACTTGAGCACCATTCCTTATGGGAATTGAATGCCCGGTGCCCTAAGGTCCTCGGGATTCGGGAGTCATCGGAGTGGAACTCGTTACAAGGGTAGTTGAAGTTGAAAGAGAATAAATTGAATAAAAATTTACTTTTAATAAGTGGCTTGTTTCTTGAGATTTGATTGTGATTATGTCTCGTTGTTGAAGTTTTCGATCGATCGAACCACTATTTGAGTAATTTGCTTCGGGAAGAAATTTGCTATTTGGATCACTAATTGAGATAGAGCACACACTTCACTCAAGATGCTATGTCATTTTTTGTATTTAAGTTGAAAATGATTTGTTCAAATTGATTTTTCTTGACTTAAACAAGAAAACACTTGATGAGGATAGAAGTGAATCATTCCTTAAACACTTTGTTTATGAGTCTTTGAAAAGTAAACTAGTAGTTTGAATTCTTGGAAAACATGTATGCACTTCTCTTCAATGATTTGTTTGTTCAAATTCCTTCTTTTATTTGTTTGAGGACAAGCAAAGGTTAAGTTGTGGGGTATTGTGATAACGCTAAATTTGATAATGTTTTGTAAGGGTAATTGTGCATAATTGTTGAGAATTATTAGAGTAAATTGAGATAAATATGTTAATTGTGCACTTAATTGTCAAATTTCTGTTTTCAGGAAGTTCGTGGGGCTCATTGATCAAAAGAGTGAAGTTCGGGACTAAATATGTAATTTCGGAAGTATACTACGCCCCTAGAAGGTCAACTACGCCCTTGGAAGACCCTTTTCTACGCCCCCTAGAAGGTCTTCTACGCCCTTAGAGAATAATTGCCTAAAACACAGCTAAACACGCCCAAGAACACGCGCTCAGCCTCGAACACGCCCAACCGGAAGGATGAACACGCCCAGCAACACGGGCTCAGCGGTGAACACGACCATGATTTTTCAATTTTTATTTTAAGCCCGTTGCCCTTAACTGCTTCACTACGCCTGTAGTGCATAAGGGACTACGGCCGTGTTGAGCCAAATTTCCAGAATCTGTTGTGTAAAATTATGATTTTACCCCTGTTTCAGTTATCTATATATATTGGGATTTTTACCATTATTTAGAGGTTGGATAAGGTTGGCTTAGAAGTTAGATTGGTTAGTATTTGGAAGGGTTATGCTATCAAAGTAATTTTGTAATTCTTGTTTTAGGGTTTTGAATTAGATCTACACTTTGCTATTTTCTATATTTTGAGATCTCTTTCACTTGTTGTAAGTTGCAAGAATCTCTTGTGAATCTTTGTGTGAAGTTACCTCGAATCGTAAGGAATTTCCTTGAAGTTTTGCAAGAGAGGAATCAACTCCATCAACTTGAAGATTTGAAGAAGAACAAGAAGTTTAACAAAGAGGAGGTTGAAGAGGTTACTCTTCTTCTTTTATTTGTTATAATTTCCATTTTGTAATTAGAGACCAACCCTAGGAACTCTTCTCTCTACATTTCTTATAGGTAGAAATGGTTGGTATTATTTCTACAATTACTTTGGGCAAATTATGGTTTTCATGGATGATTGTTGTAGTGTTATTAATTTGAATTGCAATTTCATTCATAGCTTTCAATCTGAATTTTATCTTGAGTATTGAGCTTTGATTTGAGGTTGTAGTTCCGGATTAACACTAATTGTTAGACCGAAACTAGGACAACAATTAGTGCCAAGTTGATTCGCTTAGATTTCCTTTTGATGGACCGGAACTAGGATGATTGATGGGAGATTTGATCTTGTCAACATTCAAGTGTTCTTAAATCAATGAATTTCTTGCCACAATCCGTATGGAAGAAATTCTACTTTAGACTTGAATATTGGTGACATTATGATAGTTAATTCCCCTAGTAGTTTGTATCCTTCATTTCTCCTATAATTTCTTATGAGTTTCTACCTTCCATTACTTGCTTAATCTTCTACTTTACATTGTTCATTTACTTTGCTTTCTAGGATTTAGAATTCAATCTTATCATTCTTGATATGGTTGGATTACTTGATGATTGATTCATACTTTCAAATCATATTCACAATTGATTTAATTATATTTTTCACACTAGAATTTAATAGACGTCTTGGGGAAAACGATTTTATAAATATTAAAATCTGAATACGGCCTTATTTACTAAACTATTTCGATAGGTGCTCTGCCTAGTTGAGTTTATTTTATTAGTGACAATCGATGTTTTGTTTATTATATATAAAAATAATATAAATAATTGAATAAATAATACTAAAATTAATAGGAATTCTCAAGATTAAAGTAGGATTGTCACTAATAAAATAAACTCAACTAGGCAGAGCACCTATCGAAATAGTTTAGTAAATAAGGTCGTATTCAGATTTTAATATTTATAAAATCATTTTTCCCAAGACGTCTATTAAATTCTAGTGTGAAAAATATAATTAAATTAATTGTGAATGTGATTAGAAAGTATGAATCAATCATCAAGTAAACCAACCATATCAAGAATGATAAGATTGAATTCTAATTCCTAGAAAGCAAATTAAAAGAAAGCAAAGTAAAGAATATGGATGAGATAATATTGAATATTTGAAGAACTCACTAAACACATTAGAGAGAGTGGAGGATATACTTCACAACTAAATCAAGTATCATGATTCAATTATCACAATTTCACCAAATCCGAGTCTAAGGATGAACTTCCTCAATACGTGTCGTCGAAAGAAATTCATACGTGAAGAACAACTCGAATATATTAGTAAGATTAAATCCCTACTAATCATCCAAGGTCCAGGTACATCAATAGGAAAATAATCAAACTAATCTAGCACTAATTGTATATCCAAGGTCCGGCTTAACAATTAGTGTTAACCCGAACCACAAAATCGAATTAGAGCTCAACTCAAAATAGGAAATCAAATCAAAGCTGTAATTGAAATTGCAATTCAAGCTAATGAAATCATAACAATCAACTCAAAATAGATCAATCTCATAGTGAAAGTATAACATGAAACCAACCACTTCTACCCTAAAGAAATGTAGAAGAAGAGAGTTCCTATTGGGTTGGTAAACTAGATTACAAGAATTATCAACAAAAGTAATTGAAGAAGGTAAGAAAATAATTCCAAAACCAGTTGTCAATTGATACCGGAAAGATCTCTACACCTCAACTTTCCTCTTGAATCTTCTTCTTGTTCCTTGAAGCTTGAATGATTGAAGTAGATCAAATTCCTCTTGATTAAGTTGCAAAACTCTACCTTATAGACTGGGGAGAGATTACACAACCTAACTAGAAACAACTATCACTAGAACAACCTAGGGAATTATCTAATTGAAAGTAGATCAAACAAAGTAATATAAAATCCCCTAAATTCTATACCAAAATATAAGAAATTCAAGAAAACCCAATATGAAATTCAATATCCGAAACAATATGAGAAACTAGCCAATCTAACCTCTAAGCCAACCTTAATCCAACCTCTAAATATTGGTAAAAATCCCAATATTTATAGATAACTTAAACAGGGGTAAAATCGTCTTTTTACACAAAAGAATCTGGACAGTGCATCAATACGGGCGTAGCCCCTTCCGCTCTACAGGCGTAGTGAAGCCGTTAAGGGCAACGGGCGTTAAAAAAGATGCAAAATCAACAACACGGCGCGTTCATGGCCGTGTTGATGGCCGTGTTCACCGTTGAGCCCTTGTTGTTGGGCGTGTTCATTCTTCCGGTTAGGCGTGTTCAGCGCGAGCGCGTGTTCTTGGGCGTGTTTAGCGCTGTTTTAGGTAATTTATTCTCTGAGGGCGTAGAAGACCTTCTAGGGGCGTAGTAAGGGTCTTCCAAGGGCGTAGTTGACCTTCTAGGGGCGTAGTATACTTCCGGAAATTACATATTTAGTCCCGAACTTCACTCTTTTGATCAATTAGCCCCACGAACTTCCCGAAAACAGAAATATCACAATTAAGTGCACAATTAACATATTTATCTCAATTTACTCTAATAATCCTCAACAATTATGCACAATTACCCTTCCAAAACATTATCAAATTTAGCGTTATCACAATCCTATTTTAATCTTGAGAATTCCTATTATTTTTAGTATTATTTATTCAATTATTTATATTATTTTTATATATAATAAACCACACATCAGGTCCAAAACCTAAAGGTTGTGTCGCAAATTCCTTAACACGTCTGTTAATAATCCGAGCAAAAACTTGGCCTAAATCAACAGGTTTTTTATGGTACATATGAGAGAAGATAGCTATTTCCAAAGGACTAAGAATTGTCTTACTTTCAATATTCCTAGTAACTATGTATGGAAACACAGTATGTAGATAACAAAGGCTTAGATAAATATCCGAAACTCTTGTTGTATCTGCATTATACTCTTTCTGAGTAGTTCTAATATGATCCCAATACATTGTGTATTGTCCGAGAACTCTCTTACTGCACTACGATAAATGTATGATGTAACTTCTTCTTGAGTCCAAATTCCTAAATACACACCAAACTCTTTAGTACACATATTATGTTCCAAATAATCAAGACGAAATATAACTCTCTCATTTTCATAGCTAAATGTCGAATAAAATTTGAAAACCAATTCGGCATAGATAGGCTCATCTACCATAAAAATGCGAGCATAAGGATGAACACGCATCATTCTCCTTAGATCAGTTTCTATTCCTAGCGAGAAAGCAGTCCCCCAATCAATCCTACGACCTTGCGCTATTTGTCTGTCTAAAAGTGCCACATACCTTTCTTCATATTCCTTCTCATTTGGTGGAAAAGTGAGACAGCAGGAATGTTCATTTTTAGAATGGTCAAAACTTTTAGTGACATACGTATTATCCTTATCCTTATCCTTATCGGGTAATTCCAATTTCCTCTTTGCCCTAGCCTTGTGAATTATCTGTTCTGGGTTATCAAACATATCTCCTAACTTGTTTGTAGTAGTCCGAGTCATCTTCCTATCAAAAGCAAAGAATAAGAGTTAGTAATAAATTTTCCAAGGCTTTAGAATTTAGGGTTTTTAAGAATTTTTTAGATTTTTATAGGTTTTTTAGGATATTTATTTTTTATGGGTTTTTTAAAATTTTATGAAAGCTCTCTGGATGATATCCAGAATAACTCCTAGTATGATTCTAGAATGTATTTTCTAAAATTTAGATATTCCTATCTTTAATTAAATTTTAGGAAATCCTATACTTAGGAGGATCAAGTTTACTTTCCTTAATCAAATTATGTCATAAAGAATAATTACTACTGTTATCAAATCATAAAACTTCTAAAATTTTGACTAGGAATTCTAAAATTTTTTTTGAATTTTGCATCCACCAGGCACGCCCAAAAAATCTGATGTGAATTTTGGTTACTATATTTTTAGCATATATTATGATTGAGATTAATTCAAGCAAAACAAATAGGTTGTCACTTAAATAACCAAAATCTAAGGCAGAGTACCTATCGTATGCAGATAGTAACATGGAAGCATCAATGATTTTACATTTATAAAATATCGTAGAGACCCAAAGACGTTGACAACAGTTATAAGCAATTATTAGATATGACAAGAATTTATTAACAAAAGTTAACCCTAGGATAAGAATCAATTCACGAGATTGTTGCTAGAACATAAATAGAATTGAAACAGATATGGTTTAGGATTCTTATTTAGTTCGATGATTCAATTAGAATGACCATATTCGAAGATGTGGCTTTAAGCAGATCTAAGGCAATTGTGATTAATATTAACTTTACTACCGTACCCGAGGTATCTAATGTGATTACCTCAATACAGGTCGTTGCAAGTAATCCTAAACCTTTGTAGATTAATTATTAAGTCGTGAATTTAATAAGTTAATCATAAGATTTGCATTGATTACTAACTCGAGATTATTAGGCTGCCTAACCTCATTATGGTCGATGCAAGTTATTATACCTAATCCGACAATTCATTAAGTCTCCTATGGTCGGGTCTCCTTAGCAAACCGTCAATTAATTAATTATTCCAATTATATGCTCAACTAGACGCAAACCAATGTGTCAGAGCATAAATTGAATAAGAAACTAAGTTGAAAGCATAAAGCAATAATAATCACAATGATAATCACAGACGGTATCCTTCCCAGGAAATTAATAAAAGCTCTAATTGTATCATTAATAATAAAAGAATCCCGTGACACATAGATAGAGTAAATAAAGAATGAAAAATAATAGACTTGAGAAGAGGAAAATAAAAGTTGTCGTCTAGTTGTCACTACTTCGGGCGCGGGACTTGACCTCCGGTGCTTCTCGAACCACTACTTGCCTTCCTCCTTGTCTTGCCCACAAAATCTTCTAGAATCAAACCACTCAGCTAAGCTATAGAGCTATCCCTTATGGTGGAGG
>JAHSUH010003368.1:0-11188 GCA_025388415.1 Cynanchum wilfordii
TCTTCTATATCTAATTTTTCTTTATCATTTTTACAATTACCGGGGTGGTGCGGTGACATTCTGTTTCTTCATTTATTAGGTGATGTTTTATGGTTTCTGTTGTATAAGGGATAGGTGGTGTTTCTAATAAACTAAGATTGTTTTTATGTAAGATAATACCATAATAATGATTTAAAACTAAATTTAATCCTATAATAAATTTAACTTTACTAAGGGAAAAATCTCTAAGACATATCCTACTAGGATTAACATAAGGGTTTGTGTATCCTTTCTCGGTGTAAAATGCTATTTTATATTTGCTCAACTGTCTATCATATTTAAAGAGTTGACCATCCATTTGTTCTGCAGAAAATTGTTGATCTAGAGGAATAGGATTTTGATATTTTAAAGGAATAACCTTGCGGCTAATAGACATCCGGAACCATTCCAAGGCCAACAACGGACACTCTTCCTAACAGGCCATACAAGTTCTTTAAGTCTAACCAGAGTCTATTAATCATATGAATAGTAAAAAATAGACGAACGGACATCCTTAGATCTCACCTTAACCTTTCGGCTAATAGGCATCCAAAATATTCACAGATATTTCTTAAGCCTAACCAGAGTCTCTTGAACTAAGGACAATACATGTAAAAGTAATAAACAGTAAAGAAAGCACAACATGAAAACCAAGCTAACAATGAAAGCAGAAAGGATATAAGAAGAAATATCCATTACAAGCATATGATTCCCGAGGATATTTAATTATCAATCCCCTCCTTCCCAGAGGGGTTTTAAGCTAACATCTTAAAGTCAAAAATACAAAGATAATACAAACTTACAGTATTATAGATGTTGATCGGAAATACAACCGCAAATCAAACGTATACAAGCTTCAAAGTAAACTTCACACTTTCTCACACTATAGTTTTCTTAGAGAGGATATGATGATCGATGGGTTGTTGTAGGTGTATGTGCTCGTGTTCTCTGGTGTGTTACAAGAGAGGCCATTATATAGGCATACAAACTAACAGACTATCAAAGTAAGACGCGCAAACTTACAAGCTAAGACAGCGAAAAGCATAGCATATTACTGTCAATACAAACAAACCACGCAAAAGCAAAAAGCATAAAGTAAAGATAGCCATTGACGAAAAGTCGCCAAACAGTAATTCCATTATCGGGACAAGTGGATGAATAGTGAAGCCGCCGGGTCTTGTCGATGAATAGTGCGGCGCACTTAGACTTCTAAAATGTTTTCATTTAAGTCCATGTCATAATTAATCCCCTCCTTCCCGGAGGGGTTTTAAGCTAACATCTTAAAGTCAAAAATACAAAGATAATACAAACTTACAGTATTATAGATGTTGATCGGAAATACAACCGCAAATCAAACGTATACAAGCTTCAAAGTAAACTTCACACTTTCTCACACTATAGTTTTCTTAGAGAGGATATGATGATCGATGGGTTGTTGTAGGTGTATGTGCTCGTAGGTTCGAAGGTGCAGATAAGGGTTGCCAAATATCTTCATATTCCTATCTTCGGAGAGGAGTTGATAATCATACCTCGGAATGTGTAGAATCAATGGTTGTGCCGCTTGCATGTATACTCTAGCCATAGTATACTGTTCTTCCACATCTCCATGAAGAAGAGAGTAGGTAAAGTCAAGCGGTTTCTGTATTGCCAGTCTGTAATCGTGTGTTGTGAGCAGTATGGTATACCGGGCTGCATCCGGTAATGTCAGAGACTGGGGAACTGTTTCGAGGTCGAGATTGATATATCCATTGCGGATACAATCAGTCTTAAATATTTGTTGCAGTAGGTAGGCTAGCCTCCATGAAACAGGTTCAATAAAATCCATTACTTGTCGGGGGTGTGAAATAATGATTCGTTGGGACAATATACTTTTTTTTTTAATTTTAAAACACACTTATGATTTCACCTTAACCTTACGGCTAATAGGCATCCAAGATATACAAAGATATCCCTTAAGCCTAACCAGAGTCTTTTGATCGGAAAGATGATATTTAAAAGAAGAGAACAATTAAAAAGAAAAGGACAGATAGATGAAAACCATGTTATGAGATGCAGAAAGGATATAAGAAGATGAGTTCCTGAATTCATTGAGTTATCATACCCCTCTTTCCCAGAGGGGTTTTTAAGCTATCATTCTAATATGAATAAAGCAATACAAAGCAATACAAACTTACAATATTATTGATATGGTTCAGACACACTTGTACAAAAAGCAAACTATGAAGCAGACCTCACACTTTCTCACACTATCTTCTCTCTATATTTTCTTACTCGGGAAATCTTGGTGTGTTCTGGTGTTACAAAGGAAAGCCATATATATAGGCGATTGAAGAAAGCAAAACAAATAAAGCAACAAAGCACTAACAACAGTAAAGCTGTCATTTACAAGATAATTTTACACGGAAAGCAAAAGCCATACGCAAAGCTGTAAAGAGTCACACAAGTAAAAGCTGAAAGATGTCACACGCAAAGCTGTAAAAATGTTACACAGTAAAAGATGTCGGCCACCATGTATTATTGGATTGAGTGGAGTCATTCTGGTGAATAGGTAAGCCGCCATGTCCCACAACTAGGTAGTGCGCAGAGCACTCGGATAAATCAAACTTCCATCATCATGTTGTCATTTTCCTGGAGTGCATCAAATTCTTCTAGATCAAGTCCTGCAGGAGCGTGTCCAGGTGGAATCTCGGTTACCTGTGTATCTAAATAGTCTCCATAGTTACGAGCAACTTGGTACTGATGAATGGACTGAACATGGAACATCCGTGAGACGTCTTCAGTGACATGGTTGAGGAAAGGAACATCAAAAGTCCTCTTGTGTAGGTATGGACTTCCATAAACTTTCATATTCTTTTCTTCCGTGAAGAGTTGGAAATCATACCTGGGAATATGTGAAATTAATGGTTGCGCTGCTTGGAGATATACTCTTGCAAGAGTATACTGTTCTTCTTCGTTTCCTTTGAGAAGTGAAAAACCAAACTCCAATGGTTTCTGGATTGGTAACTTAGAGTCGTGTGTTGTAATCGGAATGGTATGTCGTGCAGCATCTGGAAATGTCGGGGACTGGGGAACAGTTTCAAATTCAAGATTAATATATTCATTACGGACAACATCAGTCTTGAGTATTTGTTGTAGTATATAGGCAAGTCTCCATGAGACTGGTTCAATATGATCAATCACTTGCCTAGGAGTTGTCACCGTGATTCTTCTTATAATTCCCGTAGTAAACAAAATTTTGAATGATAGAAAATAATCAATATCTTTCCAAGTTCGTAAGTCGAGTGATGCTTGGACAAGATTAAAGCCTTTGTCACACTTGCAATACTGTTGAAGGTGTTTGTTTTCCTTAAAGGCAAGAACACAGAGTGCTAATCCACTGAAAGGGACTTCCTTAGTTTCTGCCATTGCCCTTAAAGTCTGTTGGGTTGCAAGTATCTTCCGCTTAGTATCTCGTAGAACAATCTCTCGGATTTTTTCTTTAACTTCATCGAGTTTTTCTGGAAAGACTTCCAAATATTCTTGCTTGTTGTTCCATTCTTTTTCCCATTCTATTTTCAATATATTGAGTTCCGATGCTGTTTCAGTCGGCTTCTTTTCCATGTCCTGCAATTTCTTTTCTAGTTCGGAAATGCGTTTTGCTTTGTTTCCATTTTCAATGATCAATAATCTTTCATTTTCACGCCAAACTGGTGAAAGTATGTTTCCTGTTGGGTCACTATGGCTAGTAGAGGGTTTCTGTTGAAAACAAAGGATTTGACGGTTTAGGTTAGTCAAGTGTCCGACTAAGGCATGGATAATGGTAAGAAATTGATTTGTTTTTGGTTGATTGAACAGATTATCAACCGGGCATTGTTGTTCCGGGAGAAGTAGAAATTGAGATCCGAAAGCATGTTTCTGTGAGAAGGTCGGAAAACTATAGGGACCAAATTTAAACTGACTAGGATTGTTGGCTGTCATCTGCAATAACAAATTATGGTTAAGTAAAAGGAAATATAGATCTAATCTATAAACCTATTCCCAAATGTCACAGGCTCCAGTAATAAAACGGTATATGGATTAAGAATGAATCTTAAACTATATCTGGGAGATCTATTTCAATAATCTACAAATATCAACTAATATTATTAACTATGGACTCCAGTATTTAAACAGTATCCATAACAGCTTTGAATGTTGTTTTATAGGTGAGTTATACTAGATAACTTATGGTGGTTCTTCAAGAACTTGTTGATCAAAAAGAAGAAATCTAGATAATTTATCAGCTAAATTTAATTCTATAATTGGAATTAATAATACTATCTTTAAAAACAAGCCATCTTCTTTGGCTAATTCTTTTGCTATTTTTATTTTCAAAAAACTTAACAATAGCTTCACAATCAGTTCTAACTAAGATTTCAGGCTTATTTATCAAAAATAATCTAAAACTATCAAGAGCATATTTTACTGCTAGTATTTCTTGATCTATACTACTAAGATTCTTTTCTCTATATTGTCCACTAGAATATCTACAAAGTTCTTCACTAGTTTTATGACTATATTTATTAGGTTTTCGTTTAAGAATACCACCCCATCCTTGTTCACATCCGTCTGTTTCAACTATCATATAATCACTATCTAATGGTAACTTAAGATCTGGTAATATTTTAACAACCCTTTTAATTTGATCAATTTGTTTGTGATCTTCTATATTAAACAGTTTCATACCTGTAATTCCTATTTTACTATATAAAGGTCCAACCATTTTTCCTAAATTATGTATAAAGGGTCTTGCATAATTAACTAATCCTAAAAAGGCTTGTAATTCTTTAATGGTTTTAATAGGAGGAAAATCTAATACTTTTTTAGCAATATGAGGCTGTAATTTTATTCTTCCATTTCCTAATTCGATACCTAAGAATTCTATATTATTCTTAAAAAATTGTGCTTTCTTACTACTGATTACGATACCATTTTTATCAATTTCGGATAAAACCTTTTTTAAATGTTCTAAATGATCTATCCTATTTTGACTAAAAACAAGAACATCATCTATATAAACTGCTACAAAGTTTCTATATTTCCCAAAAATATCATCCATTTTTCTTTGAAATATACTGGGTGCATTTTTTAAACCAAACGGCATAATTACCATTCAAAATGTCCTAAAGGACAAGTAAAAGCTGTCCATTCAATACTATCGGGATGCATTTTAATTTGCCAAAAACCAGATTTACAATCAAATTTACTAAATATAAAATTATTTTGTATTCTATTTAATAATTCTACTTTATCGGAAATATCATAAGCATCATCTATAGTATTATCATTTAATCTTCTATAATCTATAATCATTCCACTTTTTCCTCTAACTATTTCACTATGTTTATTAACAATAAAAGCAGGAGATCTGTGAGGACTAGTACTTCTTCTAATTACTTGTAATTTTTGTAAATCTTTTATATACATTTCAATTTCTCTAAGATTTTCATTTGTTGATTCTATTTTCTTAGAAACTATACGAAATTGTGGATCTTTTAATTCTAATTTACAATAAAGAGAATTTCTTGTCCAGTGACTCTGAGGATTTTCTCCAAAAATATTATCTTTTTCTAATCTACTAATAATATTATCTATGTCATAATGTCCTGTACTAAGGAAATTAAATAAACAAGAATAGTTTAGGTAAGGAGTTATAGCTATATAATCTATATCTATAAGATATTCATTTGGGTCTAAATCTATTAATTCATTTTTAGGTTTACAATCGCCTGGAGTTTTACATTGACATTCTTCTTCTTCATTAAGCACTTGGTGGTATAGGTGGTGTTTCCAATAAGCTAAGATTGTTTTTATTAAGAATTATTCCATAATAATGGTTTAAGACAAAGTTTAATCCTAAGGCATATTTAACATGACTAAGAGAGAAATCTCTAAGGCATATTCTACTAGGATTCACAGTTCGTATATCCTTTTTCAGTGTAATAAGTTATTTTATATTTATTTAATTGTCTATCATACTTATAAAGTTGTCCATCCATTTGTTCTGCATGAAATTGCTGATCTAAAGGAATAGTACTTTGATATTTTAAAGGAACTAACTTATTATCAAGAATAGTATTACTACAACCTGAGTCTAACATTCCTATAACTTCTAAACTCCAATTATCTATATAAATTTTACATTTTATTTTAACAGCATATATCCTAGGATGTTTAGTTGATAAATAATTAAGAGCTATGTCTTTATTATTAGGAGATGTGATTTCTAATTTTTCTAAACAAATTTTATTTTTCCTAAACTTTCTTTGTATCTTAGTTGCTGCTATATTATTTCTAATTGTTTCTAATTTAATTAAGTTTTGGATTAAGCAAGCATTTGCATAATCTTCTATAACTAAATATTGTTCTAACTGTATTCCTAAAATGTCTAAGCTATCCATTTCTTTAATTTTAACTGAATAATAGATAGTTTTTCTTGTAATTCTTGAAGTATATTTTCAATATGTAATATCCTAAGTTCTATAGTATCATGTTTTTGCTTATCATTTATTTGTTGTTTTGGTATTGGGACTAGTGAAATGTTTAAATTTTTAAGACAAAAAACACAAGCTTCTTTATGACATAAATCACATTTATATCTAAGATGTAAAACAGGATACTTAAAACAATATGAACAGGGTTTATCATTACTACCTCTATTTCCTATCCAATTATGGGAACAATTTATAGACATGATTAGTTTTCTTTAGGAATAAATAAGTCATCTAACCATGGGTGTAATGCTTGAGCTAGGGGCATAGGAATACTACGTTCCCTAGATGTAGAAGGTTCTGATGTACCCGATATAGGAGGAATATCTAGTATATTTATTATAGGAGGAATTTCTGGTTCTATATTAGAATTTTGATGTTCAGGAGTTACTAATACATTATCGATGTATATATTAGTGTTACTATTAAAAAGTTCTAAGCTTAGATTTATAAATGGATCTAGACTTGGATTTAGTGATTCAGGTATCCGACTAGGTTCTATTTGTTCATTCGTAGTAGCTTCATCTGTTAATTTATCCAAGGGCCATATATTTGGGCTATTACTAAGTTCTGGAATTATGTTTATATCACTTCCTACTATCCTTTTAAATCTATCTAAGTTGTTTTTTAACTTAAACTGATTTTTATGTAACTCTAATCTTTCAATGTCTTTGGTAGCACAGACTAAACGCGCATGTCTTTTTAATATATTAAATTTAACCTGTGTCAAACTATATAACATATAACTCCTATTTTTGCTTGGTCCAAATGATTTTTTAATACCTTTGGAAACAGTGTAGAGAATAAATCTCTTATTCTTTTCCTTCCTCCAAACGATATACTCTTTTTTTTTTTTTTTTTTTTTTTTTTAAAAAAAAAAACAACATCTTATGACTTCACCTTAACCTTGCGGCTAATAGACATCCAGAACCATTCCAAGGCCAACAACGGACACTCTTCCTAACAGGCCATACAAGTTCTTTAAGTCTAACCAGAGTCTATTAATCATAAGAATAGTAAAAAACAGACGAACAGACATCCTCGGAACTCACCTTAACCTTTCGGCTAATAGGCATCCAAAATATTCACAGATATTTCTTAAGCCTAACCAGAGTCTCTTGAACTAAGGACAATACATGTAAAAGTAATAAACAATAAAGAAAGAACAACATGAAAACCAAGCTAACAATGAAAGCAGAAAGGATATAAGAAGAAATATCCATTATAAGCATATGATTCCTGAAGATATTTAATTATCAATCCCCTCCTTCCCAGAGGGGTTTTAAGCTAACATCTTAAAATTAATAACACAAAAATAATACAAACTTACAGTATTATAGATGTTGGTCGGAAATACAACTGCAAATCAAACGTATACAAGCTTTAAAATAATCTTCACACTTCTCACACTATAGTTTTCTTAGAGAGGATATATGAATGTATTCTCTGTGGGTTGTCGTAGGTGTTGTGTGTTATGTGTTACAAGAGAGGCCTTTATATAGGCGTACAAACTAAGAGACTTACAAAGTAAGACACGCAAACTTACAAGCTAAGACAGCAAAAAGCATAAAGTAAAGATAGCCAATGGCGAGAAGTCGCCAAACAGTGATTCCATTATCGGGCCAAGTGGATGAATAGTGAAGCCGCCGGGTTTTGTCGATGAATAGTGCGGCGCACTCAGACTTCTAAAATATTTTCATTCAAGTCCATGTCATAATCATCATTCATTCCAGGTGTACCAGGGCCTGCTTGTCATGAAGCCGGGTGGAGTTTCTGTAGCATGTGTATCAAGGTAATCTCCATAGTGTTTGATGAGTTGGTGTCCACTTGTTGACTGGATATGGAACATTTGGGCCACATCCTCGGTGATATGATTTGGGAAAGGAATATCATAAGTTCGGAGGTGCAAATAAGGACTGCCAAATATCTTCATATTCCGATCTTCCGAGAGGAGTTGATAATCATACCGCGGAATGTGTAGAATCAACGGTTGTGCAGCTTGCATGTATACTCTAGCCATAATATACTGTTCTTCCACATCTCCATGAAGAAGAGAGTAGGTAATGTCAAGCGGTTTTTGTATCGCCGATCGTAATCGTGTGTTGTGAGCAGTATGGTATACCGGGCTGCATCGGGGAGTGTCGGAGACTGGGGAACTGTTTCGAGGTCAAGATTGATATATCCATTGCGGATACAATCAGTCTTAAATATTTGTTGCAGTAGGTAGGCTAGCCTCCATGAAACAGGTTCAATGAAATCCATTACTTGTCTAGGGTGTGAGATAATGACTCGCTTAACCATCCCAGTTGTGAAAAGGTTCTTAAAAGATAAGAGGTCGTCCACATCTTCCCATGTTTTTAGATCAATAGAAGCTTGGACAAAGTGAAATCCTTTATCACACTTGCAGTACTGTTGGGGATGTTTCTCTTCCTTGAAAACAAGGACACTTAGTGCCATTCCTTTTAAAGGACACTCTTTTCTTGCGGCCATAGAACGTAAGCGTACCCGAGTTGCCAGAAGATGTTTTTTAGTGCCTTGGAGTGTAAACTTCTGGATCAGGGACTTCATTAAGTTTTTCGGGAAAAACTTCTAAATATTCTTGCTTGTTGTTAAGCTCTTTTTCCCATTCCTTTTTAAGCAAGCTCAACTCAGATTCAGTTTCAGTGAGCTTCTTTTCCATTTCTGAAAGGGTCTTTTCAAGGTCAGCAATGCGCCTTGCTTTGTTACCATTTTCAACAATCAGTAATCTTTCCTTTTCACGCCATGCGGGTGAAAGTATGGGTTCAGTAGCATCATCATGGTCAGGAGAGGGTTTTGGTTGTAAATGAAGGATTTGACCATTGATATTGGCTAGGTGGCCAACCAAAGCATGAAGAACAGTGAGAAACTGGTTTGATTTTGGTTGATTGAAAAGATTATCAACCAAGCATTGTTGTTCAGGAAACATGGGAAATTGAGATCGAAAGGCATTTTTCTCGGGAAAAAGTTACAAGATTATAAGGACCAAATTTGAATTGACTAGGGATATTGGATGCCATCTATATTAAAACAATGTTAAGAACAATAATAATACTAATAATGATAATAATTCTAAGCTAGGCAATGATTATCCCTAATCCCAAATGTCTCGGGCTCCTGTAATGAAACGGTACCTGGATTAAGAGCGAATCTTAAACAATATCCTGGGAGAACTAAATATAATAGCAACCAAATTGTAATAATAACAATATCCTACAATAAGATCAAACAGACAGAGTACGTGTCTTGGTGAGGCGAAATTCTCGGCCGGAGCTTCAACGAATTTCTTTGGTCAAGATATAGAGAATAAATCTCTTATTCTTTTCCTTCCTCCAAACGATATACTCTTTTTTTTTTTTTTTTTTTTTTTTTTTTTAAAGCAACATCTTATGACTTCACCTTAACCTTGCGGCTAATAGACATCCGGAACCATTCCAAGGCCAACAACGGACACTCTTCCTAACAGGCCATACAAGTTCTTTAAGTCTAACCAGAGTCTATTAATCATAAGAATAGTAAAAAACAGACGAACAGACATCCTCAGATCTCACCTTAACCTTTCGGCTAATAGGCATCCAAAATATTCATAGATATTTCTTAAGCCTAACCAGAGTCTCTTGAACTAAGGACAATACATGTAAAAGTAATAAACAGTAAAGAAAGAACAACATGAAAACCAAGCTAACAATGAAAGCAGAAAGGATATAAGAAGAAATATCCATTACAAGCATATGATTCCCGAAGATATTTAATTATCAATCCCCTCCTTCCCGGAGGGGTTTTAAGCTAACATCTTAAAACAAAAATAATACAAACTTACAGTTTTATAGATATTGATCGGAAATACAACTGCAAATCAAACGTATACAAGCTTCAAAGTAAACTTCACACTTTCTCACACTATGTTTCTCTTAGAGAGGATATATGATGATCGATATTCTCGGGATGTCGTAGGTGTGTGTGTGTATGTTGTGTTACAAGAGAGGAGAGGTGTGTTTCTAGTGATACAAGAGAAGCCTTTATATAGGCATACAAACTAACAGACTAACGAAGTAAGACACGCAAACTTACAAGCTAAGACAGCGAAAAGCATATTACAGCTGTCAATACAAACAAACCACGCAAAAGCAAAAAGCATAAAGTAAAGATAACCTTTGGCGAAAAGTAGCCAAACAGTGGTTCCATCATCCGGACAAGTGGGTGAATAGTGAAGCCGCCGGGTCTTGTCCATGAATAGTGCTGCGCACTTTAGACTTCCGGAATATTATCGTGCATGTCCATGTCATAGTCATCAATTGGTCCAGGTGTACCGGGACCTGCTATCATGAAACCTGGTGGAGTTTCCGTAGAGTGTGTATCAAGATGGTCTCCATAATGCTTCATGAGTTGGTACTGGCTCGTAGATTGAATGTGAAACATCCGAGCCACGTCTTCAGTGATATGATTCGAGAACGGAATATCATAAGTTCGGTTGTGCAGATAAGGACTGCCAAATATCTTCATGTTCCGGTCCTCAGCAAGGAGTTGATAATCATATCTCGGAATGTGTAAAATCAAAGGTTGAGCCGCTTGCATGTATACTCTAGCCAGAGTATACTGTTCTTCTACATCTCCGTGGAGGAGGGAGTAAGTAATGTCGAGGG
>JAHSUH010003369.1:0-10898 GCA_025388415.1 Cynanchum wilfordii
TTTTTTTTCCCTTCTGTTTTATATAGGCATGATCATATGCTAAAAGGTTGTTAAACGATGTACCTTACACCACCCACCTCCATACTCTTGAATCACAAAAACAAGTTCTATATGCCTTCTAATTATTTGAGTTGAGTTAAATTGTACTTAAGGAAGAAGTGATCAATTATTTGTACTTAAATTGGCTAAAAAGGTGAGAGAACCAGAAGTTGATTATCATATTTATGGTATGTTCATAAAAGCAAATTTCTTTCAACACTAAAAGGTATGTTACGGCACTTGTATTATGATAACTTCTAGAAGGTAAGCCTATCTTACATGCAAAACTTCGGTTTTTCAATGAGTATATGCAATTGAATGCCTCTAGATACAGGTTCTTAATCTCGGGATGACTTGGTCCAATTCAATGAAGGAGTCAACTTCAAAGGAGCTCTACCTTCACATCTTTTATGCTACATCATGACAACAATGATGTTGAAAATAATAAGCTACTACTCGAGAGAAAGCACGTGTCTTGTAGAGTTTGCTTAGATTAAAGGAGCCATCTGTCTTGCTACTCAGTTGTCGTAAAGATGACGTGCTCTTGGTGGAAAAGAGGAGTATGCTAAGAAGGCACAAGTTCATGTTCCATTCTGGTAATGAACTTTTTTTTTTTTCTTTTTTTCTTTTTTTTTCTTTTGTATTTTACTGTCATTGAGGAATTTGTTTACTTACCATCTAAAGATAATTAGTTAATTGCAGTGAGCTATTTTGATGGAGAATGTGCTCACAATCTAACTTAATAGGCTGAAATTATCTGTATGTAGTTCTTTGGTTCCATTCAAGCATTTAAGCATCTCTTCTCTCCCTCTTCTTTGGTTGCTGGTGCTAGTTTTGGAGTTTACAAATTATTCTCCCCTTTTAGGATTTTATTTCTTTATACTTTAATCTAATGCTAAGAGAATTTGATTTTGTCAATTTCTTTTCTTTTCTTCTTTTCCTTTTTTTTTCCCCTGTATTTTCTACCTGTGGAGGTGTAGTATTGTCTTCTCGATATGGGGAAATTGAAAGTGAAAACACTCTGTATGCTAGGCTGGATGTTGTGTTCTGAAAAAATCTTCCCTTGGTCCATCCATTCTGGTAATGAACTTTTTTTGGTATTATATTGTCATGGAGGAATTTGAATAAATATGTTTAAGGTCAAATTTCACATAATTAGTTAATTGCAATAAGCTATTTTGATGGAGGAATTTGCAAAAATTTGATCAAAATCTAGATATCTCTTCTTTGATTCCATTCAAGCATTTAGGTATGTCTTCTCTCTCTCTCCTTTGATTATTGGCGCTAGTTCTGTGCACAGTTTTGATGGATGGATGGATCTATGTTTTGTTTTAATTGTGGATGCAGAAAAATGCTGTTTGGACAAGTTGCTTGTTTGATGGGCCAGCAGATATATTTTGTGTATTTTACAGCTTAATTGGTCACTTGTCATTTTTTTTATGGTTAATCATATGTTTACTTGTTATTTCCCTGTCCCTTGGATGTGTTTGCTTGCATTAGTGTCTTTATGTTCCTTCTTTTGACCTTTATTTTATTGGACAGTTTGAGAAATTCCAATAAATAGGCCTTGTATTTGTTAGAATTTTACATTCAGTAGTCTACTTATCTTTTGATCACTATTTTTTATATCTAATCTTGATTTGTTGAACAAATCTGTACTTTTGAAAATTAGGATACAAAGGCTGCATCCATTTCGTTGGAGAGAAACTATTGGAAGGGAGAAGAAGCGTGACTCCGTCAGTCTTCATTTAGCCCTAAATTCTGTTTTGCTGTTCACCCTAAATTCTGACAATCAAGTAACTCCTTTTCTTCACAATCTCATAATGCTGCTGGAATTGAATGTCTCTATGCAATGCTTTATGCTTTTTCTTTTTGCCTTTTGTTCTGCATAATTTTACTGTCATGGAGGAATTTGAATAAATATGTTTACTGTCTAATTTCAGATAGTTAGTTAATTACAGTAAACTATTTTGATGAGGAATTCACAAAATGTGCTCATAATCTAACTTAACAGGCTGAAATTATTTGTGGTTTCATTCAAGCATTTAGGTCTTTTTTTTCCCCTCTTTCTCTCTCATTTGGTTACTCGTGCTAGTTTTAGAGATTACAAATTATTCTCTCTTTTTGGAATTTATTAGCTTAAACATTTTAGTTGATGCTTAAACATTGTGTATTTACAGATATTTTTATTATCATTTTTTTTTAAAATTTTATGGTTAATTATTTGTTTAATTGTTTTTTACGTGCTTCTTTTTACCTTTACTTTACCCAACAATTTTAAAAATTCCAATAAATAGCCCTTGCTTGCACTTGTTAAAATTGCTTAAAACTATTTTATGTCTAATTTTAATTTCTTGAACAAATCGGAAAAACAATTGGAGAGGAGAAGAGTCGTGGCTCGCCGGTCTTCTTTTAGCCAGCCATCAAGCATTTAGGTATCTCTTCTCTCTCTTCTTCTTCCTCTTATTATTTTTAGAAAGGTTTTGAAAGAATTTTGAACATTTTTACACCTCTTCAATAATATTCTTACTAAAAATATGACATTTTATTTTCCAAATTTTATCTTAACATTAACATATTTATTTTTTAATATAATTTCATTTATTGAAATGAAAACACCGCTATTTTTTTAACATAATTTTTTTTGCAAATTTATTTCTCTTTTAAAGTTTTGTTTTTAATATAAACTTCATTATTTTATTGAATAAAGTATGATCATATTCTTTAGAACTATTTTTGGCATATTTGTTTCTCCTTCCACCTTTTAACTAGAATTTTATTTTTTTTTTTTTTAGATATTTGAATTATTACTAAGAATTTATTTTTTGTAGTTAAAATTATTTTACTTGACACGTCTTTCTTCAACGCCTTTCTTCAAGTTATTCCTTAAAAGCTTATCTAACATAGTTACATTATTTTAGTTGACTTATTTTTTTTTGAGTTATTACTTAAAATTATTTTACATAAGTAAGATATAGTTTGACTTGTTTGGACTTGTTTTGATTTATTACTTAGAGCTTATTTTTATGCCGTTAGATTATTTTATTTAACTCGTTTTGTTTCGAGATATCACTTGAAACTTATTTATTTGAGTTACCTTACTATGAGTTATTTACTTCATATAGTTTATTTTGCTTGCTTTGAATAATCACTTGGAGGTTATTTTACTTGACTCATTTTGCTTCGAGTTATCAAATTTAATTTATTTTATTTGATTTGCCCTACTTCAAGTTATCACTTTGAACTTATTTTATGTATTTTATGTAGTTGAAATTATTTTAACTCAATTGACTTTGATTACATGGAACTTATTACCTTGTTTCAAGTAATCACTTGAAACTTATTTTACTTGACTCAACTTGTGAGTTATATCATTTTCAGCTTAGCTTAAGTAGTTACGTTATTTTATTTGCCGCAAAGCTATAACTTTGAATTTATTTTATGTAGTGATTTTACTTGACTTGTGTTGTTTCAAGTTATCACTTTCGAGTTATTATTTGGAACTTATTTTATGTAGTCATACTTTACTCCTAGTTAACTCTGCGGAGCCTATTTTGGACCATAGTATTCTCAAGGCTTGTTCTACATCCGGTTAGATGTCCTTTTGGAATGCAGTTTACATAACTTGACTTACTTTTGAATTATTACTTGAAACTATTTATGTAGACAAGTTATTTTTTAAACTCGCTTGACTTTGATGATTACGTGGAACTTATTTTATGTACTTGACTTGCATTGTTTCAAGTAATCACTGGAGTTTATTTTACTTGGCTTAACTCGCGAGTTATTTTGAACTTATGTAGTTAAAGTTATTTTATTTGACTCGCCTAACTTCGAGTTATCACTTTTAACATATTTAATGTAGTCAAGTAATTTTACTTTATTTGTCTTTCTTCAAGTTATCACTTGAGACTTATTTATGTAGTTAAATTAGTGGGAATGATGCTGAATAAAACTGAGAGGGTAACCGATGTTTCATTTGTCATTGATGATGGCACTGGGCGCATTGATTGTTAAAGATGGTTGTTTATTCGAGCAATTACACTTTGATAAGACTTGCTGAATAGATAATTTCAACTATTGTTCTTAGTTGAGGTTCTTAGTTCAAACTTTTACCTTGTAGGGTAAATGAAGCTGTTGACACAAGGGAAGTGGGAAATGTTCAGTAAGTTCTTCCTCAAGCTGAACTTGGCATTGTGTTTATTTGATGTTTTGCTAATGATAACACGCCAGTCTAAACTCTTACTTTATTAACAGGGATGGCATGTATGTTACAGTTCATGGACACTTAAAAGGCTTCCCGGGTAAAAAGCAAATGATGGTTTATTCAATCAGGTGTTTCATGGCTCCATTCGTTTACTTTCAAATTTTCATGTAGCCTGTTCTTATTGTTTAGTATATATTTGGTATTTTCACTGAAAAAGAAAACAAAATGGTATTTAAGCTGTTAGAATGATTTTTTTCCTTTTAAGCTTGTAGTTAGGAGAGCTTCTTTTAATCCTTAAATTCTTGACAAAAACTATGCCCTAGTATATTTTTACTTTTGTCCCTTGTTTTTAACTATTTATGTGCTATTCATGACAAGAGAGGATAAAACCCTTAGCTCTCGACTTGCTTAGAGTTATTATTTTGAAACTTATTTTATGTAGTTAAGATTTATTTTATATAACTCGATTTATTTTGAGTTATTACTTAAAATTATTTATGTAGTTAAGTTTTTTTTTAAAACTTGTTTGGCTTTGATGATTACATGAAACTTATTTTGTGTAGATAAATTATTTTATTTGATTTGTATTGATTCAAATAGTCACTTGGGAGCTTATTTTACTTTGCTCAACTCTTGAGTTATTACTTTGAACTTAGTTTATATGGTTAAAGTTATTTGATTTGACTCGTCTAACTTCGATTTATCACTTTTAATATATTTAATGTAATTAAGGTATTTTACTTTATTTGTCTTTCTTCAAGTTATTACTTCATGCTTATTTTATATAGTTAAGTTTATTTTACTTGACTTGTATTGTTTCAAGTTATCATTTGGAGCTTATTTTATTAAGTAATGTTACTTTACTCGACTTGTTTTGAGTTATTACTTGAAATTTATTTTATGTAGTTAAGAGTTATTTTATATGACTTGACTTACTTCGATGTAGATAAGTTGTTTTTTTTGACTTGCAATTACTTGGAGCTTATTTTACTTGCTCAACTTTCAACTTACACTTAAAAAAATTTCTGACTTAAGTGAGGTTTAATTTCATTTATAGTTCATTTTTAGAAACTATAATAATTATTATCCATTCACTATGCTATCTTCTATGTATTTCCTCAATTTAACAACTCTCACAATCTTGTCTTAATTTAACTCAAAAACGTATCTGAGCTAATAAAAAATTTTCTTGAACAAATCTGAAAAACAATTGGAGAGGAGAAGAGTCATGGCTCGCCGGACTTCTTTTAGCCAGCCATCAAGCATTTAGGTATCTCTTCTCTCTCTTCTTCTTCTTATTATTATTTTTAGAAAAGTGTACTTTCTTCCTAAGAAAATTTTGAACATTTTTACTCCTCTTCAATATCCAAATTTTATCTTAACATTAACATATTTATTTTTTAATATAATTTCATTTATTGAATAGAAAACACTGCTATTTTCTGTTTAACATAATTTTTTTTGCACCTTTATTTCTCTTTTAAAGTTTTGTTTTTAATATAAACTTTATTATTTTATTGAATAAAAGTATGATCATATTCTTTCTTCCAGAAGAACTATTTTTGGCATATTTGTTTCTCCCTCCACCTTTTAACTAGAATTTTATTTTATTTTTTTTCCTTAGATATTTGAGTTATTACTCAAAATTTATTTTTTTAGCCTTTCTTCAAGTTTTTCATTAGAAGCTTATGTTATGTAGTTAGATTATTTTAATTGATTTATCTTTCTTTGAGTTATTACTTACTTTGTTTTTTGGTTTTGAGTTATTACTTACTTTGACTTATTTGGACTTGTTTTGATTTATTACTTATAGAGCTTATTTTTATGTAGTAAATTATTTTTCTTAACTCCTTTTGCTTTGAGATATCGCTTGAAATTTATTTATTTGAGTTACCCGTTATTACTTGGAAATTACTTCATATAGTTATTTTATTTTGCTTGTCTGCTTTGAAAAAGTTCTTGCTTTGAGTTATCATTTTGAATTTATATTATTTGATTTGTCCCATTTCAAGTTATCACTTTGAACTTACTTTGAACTTACTTTGAACTTATTTTATGTAGTTAAAGTTATTTTATTTTACTCAACTTTGATTACATGGAACATATTCCCTTGTTTCAAGTAATCATTTAAAATTTATTTTACTTGACTCAACTCGTGAGTTATATCACTTTCTTAGCTTAAATAGTTACGTTATTTTATTTGACGCAAAGGTATAACTTTGAACTTATTTTATGTAATTTAGTGATTTTATTTGACTTGTGTTGTTACAAGTTATCACTTGGAGCTTTTTTTATTAAGTAATTTTATGTTACTCGACTTGCTTAGAGTTATTATTTGAAACTAATTTTATGTAGCTAAGAGTTATTTTACATAACTCGGTTTATTTTGAGTCATTACTTGAAACTATTTAGTGAAGTTTTTTCTTTTAAACTTGTTTGGCTTTGATGATTACATGGTTGACTTGCATTGATTCAAATAGTCACTTGGGATATTTACTTTGCTCAATTCTTGAGTTATTACTTTGAACTTAGTTTATATGGGTAAAGTTATTTGATTTGACTCGTCTAACTTCGAGTTATGACTTTTAATATATTTAATGTTAAGTTATTTTATTTTACATGTCTTTCTTCAAATTACTTCATGTTTATTTTATATAGTTAAGATTATTCTGCTTGATTCGACTTATTTCAAATTATTAATTGGAGCTTATTTTATGTAATTAAGTTATTTTACTTGACTTGTGTTGTTTCAAGTTATCATTTGGAGTTTATTTTATTAAATAATGTTACTTTACTCGACTTGCTTTGAGTTATTACTTGGAACTTATTTTATGTAAATAAGTTGTTATTCTTGACTTGCATTATTTTAAGTGATTACTTGGAGCTTATTTTACTTGCTCTTTGAACTTTTTTTTTTTTTTTTTTTTTTTGATAATCACTTTGAACTTAGTTTATTATGTTGTTAAATTATTTTATTTGACTCCCTAACTTTGACTTATCACTTCTAACATATTTTACAAGTTAAGTCATTTTATTTTATTTGCTTTGCTTAAAGTTATCATTTTGAATTTATTTTATGTAGTTAAGTAATTTTATTTGACTCTCTTGCTTTGAGTTATTATTTGAAACTTATTTTATATAGTTAAGATTATTTTACTTTACTCAACTTATTTCGAATTATTAATTAGAGTTTATTTTATGTGGTTAAGTTATTGTAATTGACTTATTAACCAAAAAAAAAAAAAAAGTTATTGTTCTTGACTTGCTCAATTTTGATTGCTTGGAACTTTTATCATTCGATTTACCTTGTTTCAAGTAATTAGTTGGAACTTATTTTACGTGATGCAACTCACGAGTTGTTTTGATTCGTCTTCCTTTGAGTTATCACTTTGAATTTAATTTATTTTATTTTATGTAGTTAAGTTATTTTACATGATTTATATTGCTTTAATAGTTTATTTTATGTATTTAAGTAATTTACTTGATTTCACTTAATTCACCAAATTACTTGAAACTTATTTTATATAATTTAGTTATTTTACTTGACTTGTTTAATCATTTGGAACTTGAGTTATCATTTTGAATTTACTTATATTATTTGGTTAGCTTACTTCGAGTTATCAGTTTGAACTTATTTTATTTAGTTAAGTTATTTTATTTAACTTGTTTTTCTTTGCTTCAAAGCTAAAAGCAATCACTTTGGAGCTTATTTTATGTTAAGTAGTTTTATTTGACTTTCTTAATTTTTTTAATGTATTAATTATATTTTTAATATTTATAAAATGTATAAATATAGTTATTTTCAAAAAAAAATTTAAAAAAATATTTAATTTTTTTGTAAAATAATTGTTGTTCATATATAGGACATATCCTAGGTTATTTAAAAATTAATTTCTTTGGTTTTCAAATTTTGTTCATAAAAGCATTTAAATTATTGGAAATGAATAAGGGAATATATCAAATAAGGAATAGTTAAAGTAAAAAAAAAAAAAAAAAAAGATTAGTTAAAGTCTTATTCTAGGGATTCGTATGTCCTTGCTAAGAGAAGTATTGCCAAGGTTGTAGAGCTACTCTTAGCTTGGACATAAAATCCGTTTTGGGCACTGTTGTGCTTTGTCTATTTTGTATAATTCTCTTGATTTCAATGAAATCTCTACCCGATTTTTTACCAAAAAAAGTCTTATTGTAGATTTATAATAGTCAGTTAAATTTAATTGGTTAACTATTTTGTTGTGTATTACATGAGGTTTTAAATTCATATTATTATATTAGTGATTTTGATATTAAATAGTTTTAAAAAAATATTCTTTTTATTAATTTTAACTTTTAAAACAATTAATAAATTTTTAATTTTTTCTCTGTTGATTATTATGAGATTTTTGTTGGACTTTTTACATATTTCTTGACTGTGCTGCATCTGTCTTTTTTATCTCATAAAAGTCGATTTCTAGCCTCTTTTTTTTTTTTTTTTTTGTGTTTTTTTGTTTTTTTAAAAGACTGCTTCACTGCTAAGACAAACAGACATGATGATGATGATTATGCTTTCCTAACAATAATGTTCGTACATGTTTTTAATCATCAAGGATAATGTTGCTTCTTTTTCTCTTCTTTTTTTTTTTCCCTTTATTCCATTTAAGACAAAAATAGTGTGGAATTATGATTCTTTCTACATTTAAAATATTGCAAGTAGAATTAAATTTTTGGTATAATATATATTGGTTTCTAGAAATCTCTTAATATACACATTTATATTATATATATATATATATATATATATATATATATATATGGAAAAAAGTCCCACTTGAGAAATATGAAAGAATGAGATCCACCTTTTGAGTTGGTGGCAATCCCATTCGTCCAACCTAACACCAAACACTATATTTAGGCACCTTTTTGAAAAGAGATTAATCTTTGAGTATTCTTTTTTTCATAGTTTATTTTATATATATATTCTTTTATGTAAAGAATTGAGGTTTAATTTCTTTATAGTTCATCTTTAGAAACTATAATAATTATTTATCCACTCACTAGGATATCTTCTAAGTATTTCCTCAATTTAACAACTCTCACAATTTTGTCTTAATTTAACTCCAAAACATATCGTATATGTAACTATTTGAAATTTAGGGTTAGAATTTACCATCCTTAAGGAATTTACTTGACTTGAATGAAAATTGAATTAGATATGAACATAACTTAAATGTACCGCTTATAATCAAGATCTTTCTAAAATATATCGTGTCATAAGAAGAAAAAAGAAATTCTTATAAATTAGAGTTCATATTTATCTAAACGTTTAATTTCAATTTGGAGAGTCTTTGAGCACATTTATTATTAAGTAGTTGTCAAGAAAGTCGGATCAACTCAATTCTAAATTAATGTATAATTATTTTTTAAAATAATTGTGATCTCATTGGTATCCCTCCTTTTTCATAAGATTATAACATATCCACATGAGTCCAATGGTGATGAGTGATAACTATACCAAACAAAAAAAAAAAAAAAAGGAAAGACGTACAAAAAGTAAGCTCTATCTGATGTGGATTGCAAAAAAAAAGAAAAATCCAGAAGAAACCAGAAAGACAAAAAAAGATACTTTTTTTTCCCATCCCCTCACCCCCCCCCCCCCCCCCTTTCCTTTTTTTTTTCTCTTGAGTGAAGTTGTACAATCTTGAGAAAGAATTCCACTTGTAGTAGTCTCATGGTCGACACGTGGCACACGCCACCTCCCATATTGCTGTACTATAATTACTATTTAATGATTAAGATAATATGTTTATATTCAGCACCAACAGCTATGTAAATATTCATCCAAAAAAAAGAAAGCTATGTTATATATATATATATATATTATTTTGCTTTAAGCACTTGCGCAATAGAAAAACATATTGTAAATATTGTACGAGGGTAAAAAGTTTGATATTCATTGTGACAGTCATGTAAGAGGTAGAGTAAGCAATTTCTCTTAAATAAGAGTGGAACTCTTCGAGTGTAACTCAGGCGAATTTAAATTAATTAGAATCGTGATAACTCCGAAAACTAAAAAGTATATATTATATTTTGCTTTATGTCACGAGATGGTTGTGAATGTTTCTCATTTATAGGTCTAACTATATTGAAATTAATTTTTATTCGAATTAGAAATTTTTTTGCAAGAAGTTAAATTTTAAATAGTTGTATATGAGAATATGATTTCATAACTTCACGTGAGTTAAGAAAATTTTTTATCAACTTTTTCTGATTTAAGTGAGACAAAGTTGTAAAATTAAATTAATTTAAACGAACTAACTTATATAATTGAGATTCATTTAAAATATTTCGTATCATAATATATATTAGAAAGAGCAGGCGTCCACGTTGGAGAGCACACAACTTGAATGGAAAATGACCTAAAATATAAGATAGGGACAAAGTTACAGTTAATGTTTTATGCATTATCCTAAAAACAATACAAAATATATAGAAAGAAAGATAGAGAGAGATTGAGGAGTAGGACTTCAAATCAAATGATTACTTTTAGATTTTTTTTCAAAAAGATTTCTCAGCTTCTTCACACAATTAATTACTTTTACCTAGGATAACCATGAACCCCATTCTCCTTCACTTTTCAACTTTAAAGCAAAATATATATATCCAACAAAATCCTCAA
>JAHSUH010003370.1:0-51576 GCA_025388415.1 Cynanchum wilfordii
TCTTTTTTTCATTGTACAGTACAAGTGGATTGCAGGCTCTGGTTAGTGCTAATATTATGTAAGCATCAGTAATTTCACATGAAGTTTCCTAGTTATATATTCTATGGGGTTAGTCAGTTTTGAGCTATTAAATTTTGCATCTGTATGTGATGTGTTGATAATATATAAAAATCTAAATTAGGACTGTTTAGATAAGCATGTTAACAGTACAATTCGAATTTAAGGTCAACAAAAATTTGAACTTGAAATAATAATGGGTAGAGTAAAAAGGGCTAATGAACAAATTAGGGTAAAGAAGAGGGAAGATATCTGAAAAATTCTTTTACGTTATATTCCTTTTGTGTTTTCCCCAGTCTTTGGATGATGGGATACTATTGTTCCGCATATGAATGATATTTAAAAAACCAACAACAGTGGGAACAATACAATAACTCTATTAATATGTTAAAATCTAGTAATTCTAATAAAGAACCCTTAGAAGAACATAATTTAGATATTAATGGAATTATAGTTAAAGCTAGTCCTTACAAAACAATAAGTCAAAACGTAAATAAAGAATCACAACCAACATTAAAGGATATAGATAAAATATATCAACAAAATAATTATACCAATCATATAAATTAAATAATTTAGCAAACAAAACTATTAAATTAGATAGTACTTCAAAAAATAAATTTATTCAAAAAGAAGAACAACCTTTATTTAGATTAGAAGATAATCATTCATTTACTATTAATAATGATACTAATATATTAAGAGAGATAACTAAAAAATTAGAAAATCTAAATATAGACAAAGGAAAAGCTATTAATACAATAAATGAAGATAATAATACATATGAAGAAACTCTAAGTATTAATAAATTAAATAGAATAAAATATTCAACTGGACGAACATATTCTGATTCAAGAACAAAAAATTATTATCCTAAACCTTCATTTCCTGACACACAATTTGAAGAAGAAAAAAGTCAATTTAATTATAATCTTGATACTTTGTATGATTGGAACTTAGATGGTTTAAGTGAATGACAAACCTATAATATATTAAATGAAATGGGAATAAAAATATTTGCATATAAGTCAATAACTAAAAATGATTTTGAAGCTACTGAAATGATAATAGCAGGATTTACTGGAATGCTTAAAGGATGGTGGGATAATTTATTAACAGAAGAAGATAGGCATAGAATTAAGACTGCCACGAAACAAGTAATTAGTAATAACGAATCAACTTCTACTATGATAACTTATACAAATATACCTGATGCCTCTAATACTTTAATTTATGCAATATGTAAACATTTCTTAGGAAATCCTGAGAAATTTCAACAAAGAAGTTCTGAAATATTAATTAACTTAAGATGTAAGTTACATGATTTCAAATGGTATAAAGATATGTTCCTTAATAAATTAATGATTAGACATGATTCTGGATTACAATTTTGGAAAGAAAGATTTTTAGCGGGATTACCAAAATTATTTGCTGAAAAGGTTAGATCTAAGATAAGAGAAGCCTTTAATGGAGATATACCATATGATAATTTAACTTATGGTGATATAATAAATTATGTTAATACAACAAGTTTAACTTTATGTAATGATATAAGATTAACAAGTAGAATACAAAATAATAATAAAACACTTTCTAAAGAGTTAGGTGGATTTTTTGATCAATTTGCTATATCTACTAAAACAATTAGTGCCCCTTCTAATAGAGTTAAAAAGAAGTCTAAACATGTTTCTAAATATAGAGATTATAAACCTAAATATCATAAATATTCTAAATATAATCCCTCTAAGAAAACATTTAGTAGAGTCACCTAGAAAAACATTTAAGGCCAAAGAATTTATAGATAATAAACAACAATCTAAATATAAATGTTTTAAATGCGGGAAAATAGGACATACTGCAAAATATTGTAGAGTTAAAGAAGAAATAAGTAATTTAGAATTAGATGAAAAAATTAAAAAACAAATATTTGAAATAATTGATAAAGAAGAAACAGATAATGATATAGTAAGTTCTGATGAATCTAATATAGAAGTAAATGAATTAAATACTTCAAATGAGTCCGATAGTGATAATGATAATGATTGTATCAATAACATAGGAATCTGTTATCCTAGTATAAATGTAATATCCTCATATGACAAACAATTTTTTTTAGAATTAATTGATAAAATTGAAGATAGAGAAGTAAAAACAGAATATTTACTTAAGTTAAAGGATTTAATATCTGCAGAATCTAAAAAACAGGAAATAACAACTTTTAGTTTTAATGAGATAATTGATAGATTTATAAAAGAAAGTAAAGTCACTATACAAGATTTACAGAAAGAAATTAATGACTTAAAATGGTAGGGTCCCTTGTCCACATGGTCTCGAATCTAAACGGTTTGAGAAATTGATCATGGGATGGAGTAGTTTTAAGAAGAAGAGGTCGATGATCATTGTTGAGGGCTGTGAGATGAATGATATAGGCAGCCTGAAAAAGAATTCTCCAGTCTCCATTGATGATACCCCTATCAAGCCTCCTTGATGTTTGCTTTCCCACTTCTTTTATTGTTCCAAGTAAATTGGTCCCCTTTAAATCCAATGTCCATCAATCCACCCGAGTCCATAAGTCGTCTAAATGAACATGTACTAGATTGTCCAAACGGTCTGCCTCCCATTTTATCACATTGGTCAAGAATGGCGCGTTAAAGTCCCCAAATACTGCCTAGGGTCCTTTCCAGTTCTCCTCTATCACCATCAAATGATTCCAGAAATCTGCTTTCTTCAAAGGATTAGTTGGTTCGTACACCAAAGTGAATTGCCACGGAGTATGAGGGGGATCAGAGAACACAATGCAATTGATGATTGAGTCACTAGAGTATACCACTCGTAGGTCCACTTGATTTTTCCAAGCATAAAACCAACCCTCCCGATCTACCACTTGCAGGACTAAATTCAATATTCGAGAATCCAAAAGAGCTGAAAAGTTTATGAATCTTCAAAGAATCATGAGAATGCACTTTGGAAATAAAAACAACATTTGGATTATGGGATTTTAGGAACGCCCTCAAACTTTGGACTACCGTCGGACGTCCCAACCCATGGCAGTTCCAAAAGAAACCGATCATGATGAGGAGGGGGCATGGTAAGGCCCGCCTCCTCGGCCCAATGGACGAGCTTAGGACAACAGAAGAATTGTTAGACATACTAGTAAGAGTATTAACATGGTCAAGGGAACTGTTAGCAGCCCTCATGCGGGCAGCTCTTTTGACATGTATGAAGCGCCTACGCAACACAGTAACCTGTGCTTCTTCAAGGATCACTGAAGCAGCGGGAAGACTAGGAGGGGGAGAGGTGGGGGGTAGAAGGGAATTTGAGGATGATGGATATAGAGGTTAGAGAGAATACTGTCCAAGTCATCAAGGATCACTGAAGCAGCGGGAAGACTAGGAGGGGGAGAGGTGGGGGGTAGAAGGGAATTTGAGGATGATGGATATAGAGGTTAGAGAGAATACTGTCCAAGTCATCAATCCGATTAGACAGATATCTATCAGACGGAGGAAGTGAAGGTCTTAGTGTTTTGAAAGGAGAATCCATGGTTTGACCGACACGTTTCTTAGGTCGTAGGTGGGTTCAAATGGGAGGACTTGTCGACATGAAACAATGGATTGGTCCCTAGGGAGTCGAGACATCTTTGGCGAAACTTGGCCTTATCCTTGAAACCGTTTTGCAGGGAACAAAAAGAGCAAGAAAAAGAAAGAACTTGGTTAGTAAAAAGCTCGGGGACGATAACAAACCGATGGGGATTCCCCCTTCTAATTACCCGAGATCTGCACTTTGGACCAACGGCCCCCACTCGACACTTGGGACACTTCGATTCAAAAACCTCGCCTGGATGAAGAACCCAAAAATCATAAGCAACATCCTTCGTCCCAAGGAGGAGCCTCCTCTGAAGTGAAGTGTCGGCCCACTCCACTCTAAACTTTCCCTTTCAAGCAAGTCGATAAAAAGAAATACCAATTGTTGCCCCTTGGGACTGGACCCCAAGGAACCCCGGATAAAAGAAAAAAATGTTGCTCCGCAGAGTCAAAACTATAGTAATATCTAGAGCATCCCACTTCTTGTAGCAAAAATGATAGGGAGGGAAGAAAAGCCTCGAACACTCTCCACGGTCACCTACTTTTATTTTCCTCACTATGAGCGAAATAATGTCACTCGGAGTTAAATAATATTTCTCTCATTTTTATCACTCTAAGCGAAATCATAACGGGGCTCATCTGCGAAGGGTAGAAGAACATCCGGAAAAGGTTGAGGATAAGCTTGACTCCAACCGTCTAACACAAAACAAGCAAAACAAACCACATATCAAATTGCGTTTCGGGGAAGATGCATCAAATGGATCCCAAGTTCATTCAACACCTCGGCCAAAAACAGATCCACGGGAAGCCGCAGGCTGGCCTCGAAGTGGGGCTATAGAGGCATGCATCACACTCCTTGACATTTTCCTCGCTGGCTTGGGCCAAAACAACTTGAAGTTAGGATTTATGTTGTACTTCGAATACAGCTCGACCACTTCGGCCTCAATTATCTTGTTGGTGCTCAACCCGAAGATAGGTTTGGTCTTCACTAAACCACTCCCCGACGTGTTGAGCGCTGCAGACCCCTCTTTTGCGGTTTGAGGTTCAACACCCCTTCTTCTACAAAGGAGCAAAACACATCTCAAGGCTCAATATTGGCACTTCGAATATGGTATTGATGAATTTCATTTTGACTTCTTGTTTGATTTTTATGAATTTTAATTTGTGAATTTTCTTTGTTTATTATGAGTAGGAAATGCAGTTGATGATGGGTCTTGATGAAATCAAAATTAATTGACTTATAAAAACAAATGAACTCATTTTATTAAGAGTTTAGAATATAATTTTATTATATAATCTCGATTATAAAATGATAAAAAATTTAAACATGTCTATCATAAAAATAAATTAATGTTATAAAATGAAATAACATTAATAAATTAATTTAAAATTTTATATATAATTAATTTATAACATAAATAATTAATTAAACTCATTTTACATTTTAATATATAAATTTTTATATATTATAAAAAATTATAAATTAATTTATAATTAAACTCATAATAATTGTAAATTATTAATTATAATTTATTTCATATATAAATTAATAACATAATTTTACATTTTTATGTTATTAAATAATTTATTAATTATATATAAAATTAACATATATATGTATGTTAAAATTTTGAAAAAGACGGAGAAAATATGTTAAATTAATTTAACATAAAATGAACTCTTAATAAAATTAATTATAAAATGAAAATAATTAACATAAAATGATAAAATTTAAACATGTCTATCATAAAAATAAATTAATGTTAATATAATTCTCATTTTATATATATGTTAATTTTATCATTTTATTTTCAAAAGGATGAATTTAGAGTTTAACAAAAATGAGTTAATTTAACATATAATTATTTTATTAATTTATAATTTTTTCTTCTAAATTTATTGTATATCTCTACAATTTTTTTAAATATTATCTTTAAAAATAATAAAAAAAATTATCACTTTTTTTTTATACATGAATTTCTCATAAATCTCCAACTCATTTTCTTTAAAGAAAAAAAATTATTAAAAAATTCTTAAAAATGATGGTTAAAGAAATTATTAAAAATTAATTTATTGTTGAATTTTTTAATCGGTTTAATAACTACAAGTAATGTTTTTCATCATTTATTTTTTTAATTCTTTTTTAAATTTTTATGTAAGTTTATATTGAGTTTTGAAATTTTATATACCTATTAAACCATGGTATGATTAAATAATTTCATAATATTAATTTAATAGTTAGTACGTATATATATATATATTATGTATATAATCACATTTTAAAATTCACTTTTCAAGCAATTTAATTAAAAAAAAAAATCCTTATTTTTTGCCAAAAACTATTAATTGAACAAATGAAAATGCAAAGAAAGAAAAGAAAACAGTCTCCCGTCGTTCAGCATGAAACTTACATGTTCTTAGACTACAAAAACTGTTAAATTTTAAAAAAATTTGACGAAATTTGTGAAAATGATATTAGTTTTCTTAGATAAAAAAGTTTGGGACTTTAAAAGTAAAAAATATATATATATTATATATATTTTAGAACTAAATTTGCCAAACATAAATTTAATTGGACCAAATTAACCAATTACTCATATATACTATGTAGTGTATGTTTTAAAATCTGTACTCAAATTCGGCTCTAAATTTCCAAATTGATGAGGCACAGGAACATCTCTGCGATCAGAATCTCTAAAACTTTCCATGACTACTCTTATTTTCCTCACCATGGCTTTATCCATTATCACCATCACCCTCGCTCCCAGGAACTTGGATGTATAGACAACAAAAAGCAGTTATTTCTTAAACTCACCAAGGAGGCATTGGTCATGGCCAATTGACTTATGCAAAAAAGACAACGAAACTTGTAAATTGTTCGACCAAAAAAAGGTGACGTGTTGCCACTAAATTGTGGCGTCTGCAACAAAAGTGTTCATTGATAAAAAATTGATGTGCAAATGAATGTGTGAATATATTATTTGATAACTCTTATATTCGTATTAATTATTTTTTTTTTAATTTTTAAAACATTAATTGAAGGATTCGATGCAATTAATATGCACTAAGTGCTCAAATGTTGATGAAAACTAATATCTTTTAGCTGTAATATAAAATAGAAAACTAATTTGCATGCCTTTCTCGTGTCGTTGCCTTGCGTATCAAGATTCCATCAACACTTTTTTTTCTTTTTTTTTTGTTATTGAATTCTAATAATTATAAAGTAAAAGTAAATAATATAAATTAAATAATATTTGTATAATTTAATATAATATTTTAATACGATAAATATATTTTCTAAAGTATTAAATTTTTAATAAATATTTAATTACTTTAAAATAATAAATATATTCATAATGGAGACTCCCGATAGGATTGACTGAGACTCGTAAAGGAGACTTATTAGGATTGAAAGGGTTTTTTTAAAAGACTCATATGGATTATTTTAAAAAATATATATATTTTTTCTATATTAAAAAAAAAAAATTTAATTTGCAAAAATATATAATATTTTTGCTACTGTCTTGAGTAAGTATTTTAAGAGGAAAAATAATAATAATAATAATAATAAAAATTATTCAGAATGTTGGATTAATAATAAGGACATTTTTCCCTAATGTTATCCATGTTATAATTTTAGCTCTATGGACTTAGGAATTATTGAGAATTTTTTTTATTATTTGAAAATATTAGTATTTAAGTTCCTACTAATTAATTATTTTTCAAATTTTAATATTTGAACAAAGGTGATGTTGTACTCAGTCTGGTCATCTATGTTCCATTCATAGATTTTGTTGGCATTATAGGAATTTTGTAGAATTCTTGGTTTTTCCTCTAATCCAATGTCAGGAGGACTAGGTCTGGAGTAATACAACTTATGTGGTTGTATCCAATTGGATTTTCCTAATTTAATAGGGGCGGTCTCTAAAGAAGGCTGTATTTCATTGGAAGACACTTGGCTTGTGTTTTCACTGTCAGAATCGGTCTCATCTAAGACTGATATAGATCCTTTGGTGCTATCCTTTAAACTATAGATAGGATGAATAAGAGTAGATGGAGAGGCATAAGGTTTTGAGATTGATCTCCCAATCTCTGCTATTCTAGTTTGGAGTTCACTAAGAACAGGTTTGTCGGGTTGGATAAGTTCTTTCCTATACTGGGAAGGAATCTCATAAGGTTTGAATAGAGGGGTTGAAGAAGAGGAAGAAGTTTGGTTAGCAGGAGGATTCTTGCTTGGAAATCGGATATTCATCAAGTACTTGTAAATATTTATTGGTGTAGTTATTTTGCTCAAAGATATTATGGATATCTCTAGCAATAAAAGTGTCATCTTCCTTTCTTTTGAATGGAGATGCATCAATAGTTTCAGTACCGAAATTAATCTTATATTTTTCTCGAGCTGGAGGGAACTCGGAGGAAATGCTCATGCCCTGGGCAGTCTGCCATAGCTTTGTAACATTAGGAGTGTTTGAAAAAGGATAATCAATTTTATGGATCAAAGCATATGCTTCAAACCATATAAAGAAATCTAAATTTTGTTGAATTTCCGTAATAAATTCATAAAATTCATCTCGGCGGGCTCTGGCCAGATCTTTGGAAGTTTTCAAAAAACTAAGTTCGCTTTTTGAAGATTTTTAGGAGAATAAAAAACTTTTCTCAAACTGGTTTTGTCAATTTGAAAATCATCAATTTGTAAAACATTGAGTTCTCCTATCATGGCAGAATGAGTCGGAGATGTTGGACCTTCGATTCTTGCTCATTTTGAACAGTGTATCCGGCTTGAGGAATTTTTGAATCAAGATTTAGGTCTTGCAAATGAGTTGAGACAGAAGAGACCGAAGATCGGGCAAGTGTCACAGATGGAGGAATCATGGAAGGAAAGGGATGATTCCGAAAAGATCTTGATCTTTGAAAGGAAATTTCAACATTTCCATTGGAGAATTGTTGGATGTAAGAAACATCGGTGTTCTCGGGAGCATAAGAAGGAGTAATTTCTTCAAGTTTCCGGGTAAGAGGGAGATTCACCCGATTCCAAGAGATACGTTTGGGAACAGAGAGATGAGATCGTCGTAGATCTGTTTGAAAAAGAATGGTTTCTCCTTTAGCAGGAGATCTCTGTAAGGCCCTTGAATTAAATGCAGAATTCTGTAAATGATGGCAACATGAGAAGATCCTGCTTTAATTTTGAAATTTGAAGATTTGACATTGAGTGTCAAAGTGTCTAAAATATTTTTGTCTTTCAAAGAGACAGCAAAATTTGGAAAACAATCAAAATGGACAACGTCATCACAAAGGCTGGTTTCAATCATGCCTAGCAAAGAATCCTGAAATTCTAGGAATCTAGAATCTCTAAGGCAGAGAAGGAGGGTTGTATCAAGTCCTTTTGTGGAAAGTGGTTTAGCAGCTATCTGGACTAAACCAAGATGTAAATAGTTGTATTTTCCTTATATTAAAGTTTTAAAATATAAGGAAAAAAGAGGGGTTAAAAATAGTTTTTTTTTTAAAAAAAAGAAAAAAGAAACTGGAAACAAATTTTTAAAAATAGAAACAAAAGGAAATGAAATATTTGTAGAAACTAAAAACAAATTTTTTAAAAAAGAAAGATGGTAATTAGAAAATAAAATTTTGATACATTTGAAAAAAAAAATATTAAATTAGAAGAAAAAAGAAGGATTGAAAATATTTTTGAAAAATAGAAAACTTTAAAAATTCTAATTACCATCTTTCTTTTAAAAAAAATTGTTAAAAATGAAAATTTCAAAATAGAGAAAAACAAAAAGGGATTAAAAATAGGTTTTAGAAAAGGAAAGAAACAAGAAAGGTAATGTTATAAGAAAATAAAATTGTGATAGTTTTAAAAAGAAAAACTGAAAATTGTAAAAATAGAAGAAAAAATGAGAATTGGAAATATTTTAGAAAAATAAAAAGGTAAAACTATTTTTTTTTTTTTAAAAAAAAAAATAAATAAAGAGGGTAATTTTTTTTGACAAAAAGATTGTAATTGGAAAATAAAATTCTCATACGTTTTGAAAAGAAAATTTAAAATGTTAAAAATAGAAGGAAAAAAGAGTGATTGAATATTATTATTAAAAAAAAAAAAGTCATGTCATTCATTGCACATTTAACCCATCCGAATGTAGGATATCCAATAGGGATTGAATATATTTTTGAAAAATAGTAAGAAAAAAGGAAAGTTCTATTTAAAGAAAAAACATAAAGATGTTAATTAGAAAATAAAATTTTTATAGTTTTGGAAAAAAATTAAAAATCTTAAAATAGAGGTGAAAAATAGGGAATCAAAATATTTTTGATAATAGAAAGAAAAAAGGAATTTTTTTGTTTTAAAAACAAAACATAAAGATGGTAATTAGAAATAAAATTTTGGTAGGTTTGGAAAAAAATAAAAATCTTAAAATATAAGTAAAAAAATTGGGTATGAAAATATTTTTGAAAAATAATTATTTAAAAAAGGAATAAAAAAAGTAAGATTGTAATAAGAAAATAAAATGTGATTGTTTGAAAATAAAATTTATGTTTTAAAATAGAAGGGAAAAAGTGGGATTAAAAATAATTTTTAAAAAAAATTTGTAAAAAGATTTTTTATATATATATATATATAAAAAGGAAAAATGAGAGTAATTAGAAAATAAAATTTTGTTAGTGTTGAAAAAAAATAAAAAACTTTAAAAATAGATAGAAAAAAAAGAAAGGTAAAAAGAATTATTTTTTTAAAAAATAAATATGGTAATTAGAAACTAAAATTTTGATAGTTTAAAAAAATTGAAAACATTAAAATTAGTATTTTAAAAAAGGAAAGGGTAAAAATAATTTATTTGAAAAACAAAAAGTTTGTCAAGAAGCACTATCACTAATGAGTTCGAGACATGATAGAAATTATGATTTTTCAAAAAAATTGAAAAAACGAAAGTTTAAAAAAAATTGAAAAAAAAGCAAATAATAAAAAAATAAAATGTGATAGTTTTGGAAATAAAATTAAAATTTTAAAATAGAAGAAAAAGAAGAAAATAGTTTTAAAAAAAACAATGTCTAAAAAGATTTTTTTATAAAAGTAGTAGGAAACAGGGAAAATTTTTTTGATTGTTTTGAAAAAAAAAATTTAATGTTAAAAGTAATAGGAAAAAGGAGGGATTAAATATAATATTTTAAAAAAGAATGTGTAAAAACGATTTTTTTTTTAAAAAAAAAAAAGATGATGATAATATGAAAAGAAAATTTTGATAGTTTTGAAAAAAAAAATTAAAAATAGAAGAAAAAAATAGAGGATTGAAAATATTTTTGAAAAATAGAAAGGTAAAAAGATTTTTTTTTTTTAAAAAAAAATGGCAATTAGAAAATAAAATTTTTATAGTCTTTAAAAATTGAAAACATTAGAAATAGTTTTTTTAAAAAAAAAAGAAGAGTAAAAAGAATTTTTATTTAAAAGAAAAAAAGATGGATTCAAAATATTTTAAAAAAATAGAAAGGTCAAAAAAAAATTGAAGTAAAAATAAAGATGGTAATTAGAAAATAAAATTTTGTTAGTTTCTTTTAAAAAAAAATCACAACATTAAAAAATAAAGTGTAAAAATAAAATTAAAAATTAAAAAATAAAATTTTGATATATAAAAAAATGAAAACATTTAAAATAGTTTTTTAAAAAAAGAATGGGTAAAAACAATTTTTTTAAAAAAAAAAAAAAAAAAATAAAAAAAAAAAAAATTAAAACTTAGAATATAAAAGAAAAATTAAAAATATTTTTGAAAAATTGAAAGTTTTAAAAAACTTTTGAAAAAAAAAAGTAAGATTGTTATAAGAAATTATAATGTGATAATTTGGAAAATAAAATTTATGTTTTAAAATACAAGGAAAAAAAGAAAGATTAAAAATAGTTTTTTTTTTAAAAAAAAAAAAGTGTAAATTGATTTTTGTTAAAATAAATATGGTAATTAGAAAATAAAATTTTGTTAGTTTTTTTAAAAAATTCACAACATTAAAAACAATTTTTTAAAAAATAAAGTGTACAAATAATTTTTATCTTAGATAGTTTTGAAAATAAAAAATTGAAAACTTAAAAAATACAAGGAAAACAGAGGAATGGAAAAAAAATTGAAAATTAGAAAAAAAATGAAAACATTTAAAATAGTTTTTTTAAAAAAAGAATGTGTAAATTTTTTTTTTAAAAAAAAAACAATGATGATGGATATAAGAAAATAAAATTTTGATAGTTTTGAAAGGTATAGATTAAATGTCAAAAGGGTAAAAAAGACAAAAGGTAATAGGGTAAAGGGCAAAGGACTAAAGGGTAAAAATGGAAAAGGGCAAATGGCAAAAGAGTAAAAAGTGAAGGAGTAAAGGGCAAAAGGGTAAGGGTAAGAGGGTGAAGGGAAAACACCTCAAACCCTAAACCCTAGAGCCTAGACCTTAAACTTTAAACCCTATAGCCTAGACCCTAAACCCTATATAAAAATGAAGTCAAATAAAATTTTAAAAGAAAGGTATATTTGAAAAAAAAAAGTATTAAATGAAAAAAAAACATATTTTAAATTCATTTTGAAAATAATGATATTTTTTAAGAAAAAAATGTATTTTATTCATATTTTAAAATCATTTTGAAAAGAAGGATATTGTTGAAAAAAATAATTTATCAAAAGGCCAAGATTTATTAGAATAAAAAATTGATAATTTTGAAGAAAAAATAGAGAGAAGTTGGAATAAAAAACGTATTTAAAATAATTTTGTTTCTAAAAATATGTAAAGAATAAAGGACAAAAGGGTAAAAAGACAAACAAAAAGAGGGTAAAGGGAAAAAAAATTGCAAAGGACAAAAATGTAAAAAAAGAAAATGGCAAAGGGCAAAAGAGTAAAAAAACAAGTAGAAAAGGGCAAAACGGAAAGGGTAAGAGGGTGAACGACAAACACTCTAAACCCTAAACCCTAGAGTCTATACCTAAAACTCTAAATCCTAATTCCTAGACCCTAAACATTCAACCCTATAACCTAGACCCTAAATCCTTAACTTTAGAATCTTGACCCTAATCCTAAAGCCTATATAAAAATGTAGTTTATTTTTGAAAAAAAAAGTAGTAAATAAAAAATAATATTTTAAATTCATTTTGAAAAAAAGAATATTTTTAAGAAAAAAATTTATTCTTCAAAAGAGGAAAAAGACGAAGATTTATTAGAATAAAAAATTAATAATTTTGAAAAGGAAAAGAAAGATAAACTGGAATAAAAAATATATTTAAAATAATTTTTTTTTTAAAAAATACATAGAGAGTAAATGGTAAGAGGATTAAGGGCAAAAGGGTAAAAATGGAAAAGGGCAAAGGGTAAAAGAGTAAAAAGCGAAGGAGTAAAGGGCAAAAGGGTAAGGGTAAGAGGGTGAACGGCAAACACCCTAAACCCTAAACCTTAGAGCCTAGACCCTAAACTTTAAACTCTATAGCCTAGACCCTAAACCCTATATAAAAATGAAGTCAAATAAAATTTTAAAAGAAAAATATATTTGGAAAAAAAAAAAGTATTAAATGAAAAAAAACATATTTTAAATTAATTTTGAAAATAATAATATTTTTTAAGAAAAAAAAAATTATTCATATTTTAAAATCATTTTGAAAAGAAGGATATTGTTGAAAAAAATAATTTATCAAAAGGCCAAGATTTATTAAAATAAAAAATTTATAATTTTGAAGAAAAAAATAGAGAGAAGTTGGAATAAAAAACATATTTAAAATAATTTTGCTTCTAAAAATATGTATAGAGTAAAAGACAAAAGGGTAAAAGGACAAAGAGTAAGAAGGTAAAGGGGAAAAAATTGCAAATGACCAAAATGTAAAAAAAAAGAAAAGGGCAAAGGGCAAAAGAGTAAAAAAACAAGTAAAAAAGGGCAAAACGGAAAGGGTAAGAAGGTGAACGACAAACACTTTAAACTCTAAACCCTAGAGTCTATACCTAAAACTCTAAACCCTAATTCCTAGACCCTAAACCTTCAACCCTATAACCTAGACCCTAAATCCTAAACTTTAGAATCTTGATCCTAATCCTAAAGCTTATATAAAAATGTAGTCTAATAAATTTTTAAAAAAAAGCTATTTTTGAAAAAAAAAAGTAGTAAATAAAAAATAATATTTTAAATTCATTTTGAAAAGAAGAGTATTTTTTAAGAAAAAAAATTATCCTTAAAAAGAGGAAAAAGATGAAGATTTATTAGAATAATATATTAATAATTTTGAAAAGGAAAAGAAAGATAAACTGGAATAAAAAACATATTTAAAATAATTTTTTTTAAAAAAAATACATAGAGAGTAAATAATAAGAGGATTAAGGGCAAAAGGGTAAAAATGGAAAAGGGCAAAGGGCAAAAGAGTAAAAGTGAAGGAGTAAAGGGCAAAAGGGTAAGGGTAAGAGGGTGAACGGCAAACACCCTAAACCCTAAACCCTAGATCCTAAACCTAAACCTAAACCCTATATAAAAATGAAGTCAAATAAAATTTTAAAAGAAAGGTATATTTGAAAAAAAAAACTATTAAATGAAAAAAAACATATTTTAAATTAATTTTGAAAATAATAATATTTCTTAAGAAAAAAAAATTATTCATATTTTAAAATCATTTTGAAAGGAAGGATATTGTTGAAAAAAAATAATTTATTAAAAGACCAAGATTTATTAGAATAAAAAATTGATAATTTTGAAGAAAAAAATAGAGAAAATAAAAAAAACATATTTAAAATAATTTTGTTTCTAAAAATATGTATAGAGTAAAGGACAAAAGGGTAAAAGGACAAAGAAACAAAAAGAAAAGAAAAAAATTGCAAAGGACAAAAATGTAAAAAAAGAAAAGGGCAAAGGGCAAAAAGTAAAAAAACAAGTAGAAAAAGGTAAAACGGAAAGGGTAAGAGGATGAACGACAAACACTCTAAACCCTAAACTCTAGAGTCTATACCTAAAACTCTAATTCCTAGACCATAAACCTTCAACCCTATAACCTAGACCTAAACCCTAAACCCTAAACCCTAAACCCTAAACTTTAGAATCTTGACCCTAATCCTAAAGCCTATATAAAAATGTAGTATAATAAATTTTTTAAAAAAAAACTATTTTTGAAAAAAAAAGTAGTAAATAAAAAATCATATTTTAAAATAATTTTGAAAAGAATAATATTTTCTAAGAAAAAAAAATATAAAAAATATTTTAAAATCTAAACCCATAAACCCTAAACTTTAAACCCTAATCTCAAACCCTAAACTTCAAACCCTATATACAAATGAAGTCACATAAAATTTTAAAACAAAGGTATTTTTGAAGAAAAAAAAATATTAAATACAAAAAATCATATTTTAAATTCATTTTGAAAAGAATGATATTTTTGAAGAAAAAAAAGTATTAAATAAAAAAAATTATATTTTAAAATCATTTTGAAAATAATGATATTTTTGAAGAAAAAAAAGTAATTTTGAAGAAAAAAAAGTATTAAATAAAAAATCATATTTTAAAATCATTTTGAAAATAATGATATTTTTGAAGAAAAAAGAAATACACGAAGATTTATTAAAATAAAAAATTGATAATTTTGAAAAAAAAATAAATTGAAATAAAAAACATATTTAAAATAAATTTTTTTTTTTTTTTTAAAAAAAAGTAGAGTAAATGACAAAAATGTAAAAGGGCAAATGGCAAAAAAGTAATAGGTGAAAGAGTAAAGAGTATTTTAAATAAAAAGATATTTTGACAAAAAAAAATATTTTTGAAGGAAGAAAAAGAAAATTATCGAGGAAAAAGAAAAAGACTTATTAGAATAATATAAAACAATGATTTTTGGAATAAAAAAATTTTAAATAAAAAGAAAGATTAGCCATTAAGAGAAGCAAAAATAGAAAAAAATACTCATAATAAAATCATCCCCCATAATAAGCAGTAGATAGACAATAAAAACAGCACATAAAAATAGTTAAAAGCACATGAAAACAATTAAAAGCACATGAAAACAGTTAAAAACACATTAAAACAGTTAAAAACATATGAAATCATCCCCATAATAAGCAGTAGACAGAAATTTGGAGTACCTGATGAATGCATTGCGATCCTTAGGCACTGAAGATTCCGCTCTTTCAAAACCTGTTGAAATTTTCCCTTTACTATTTAGTAAATATAACAAAAAGATGATAGATAGTGTATAAAATGTTAAAAACTCTGCTTTACAAATGTACATAGGCAAAATAGTGTCACAGTTGAAAAAACTCAAAGAAATAAATTGTTGCATGTCTGAAAATGTACAAACACAATACACTTGATAGTACTCACCATGTGATTCAAGTAAAAACTCAATAGTTTTCTCCTTGAGAAATCTTTCCCACTCCTCAAGGAGAAATCTTTCCAACAAGAAAGTGACAGGTCCAACAAGGACTAGAACTGTGACTACACCAAGCTACAGGACAGGTAAAACTAGAGTCAAATATCGCCTTCAATTCCATACAAGGAACAAGTTCTGATGCAGATATCTAATTTAGTTCACAAGCTAGCAATTTTAAACAATTTGCTATATTCAACCTTTCTTCCAAACAGATTTCAATAAAAAAAAAATCACAAACAAGCATTAAATGATCTTCCAAACAGATTTCAATCAAAAAAAAAAATCACAAGCTATGTAAAATTTTTGCACACCTATATGCTTCTTTAAATTAGAAAAAAAAAAAAAAAAAAAAAAAAAGAGACATTCTAGTGAATAACTTGCTCCTCTCTTTTATTTTTACTAGTCAAAAAATGCACTCTTCTCACACTCCGAAAGAAAGAAATGGATTAGTATCAGAAGCTTTATGGTAAAAAGGGAAAAGTTGTTAATGCATGACAAGTAATAAAAAATTAAATCTCTATTTTGACAAAAGAAAAACACACTTCTTGTTGAATGAATAAATTAAAAAGTAGCCATATTCAGAGCAAAGTGCTAATTGAAGAAAATTATTGTATCTTCTTAAGTAAAACTCATAGTATACCATAACATCTGAGAGCAATCCTAGTAAATCCATTCCCCAGTTTTTCTTTTTATTTTCTTAATCAAGATTACAGTGCGAACATGAAATTCTTGGTTTCTTGATGCATTTTCTTGATTTCTTGGTGGGTTTTCAATAATCAAAATCAAGAAAAGAACGAAAAAAGAAGCAAAATTAATTTGCATATGCATCTGTATTGCACGATACTAAAAATTAATTTTAGAATGATGGATCAGGATACTAAAAGAACAAGATACAGTATGTAAGAATGTTTTGTCGAAATATGATGACGGCATAAAAAATGGGGTGGGGGTTATTTACCATAGAAGTTCTCCACCATTATCACAAATTGCACAGACCATAGAAGTTCTTCATCCTCCTCACCAGAGCTACATTCTCCTGCTTCCTCAGTGATGTCATCAACTATGAAGTTGGACATAGCTGCAAATACTACTGCCTGAAAGGGAATCATAAATAGACAATATATAGAGATATAAAATGTACCAATTATAAATATTGCTTTCCTAATTCTAAAATTTCATCCTCTTTACATTGAAGATGTTGACAGAAAAGTGAGACTAACCACATTATAGAGGTTTTTCTTCTGGGGCTTCTTATGGAGAAAGGCAATAAAAACCTGCGGCAACAAGACATGAGAGTAAGTTCATTCTCACACACTATCTATCTCTCTCATAATGCAGAAAAAGGCATGTAATATGAACATTACATCACATGAAGCCTAAAAAGGGTTCAAAGAAGAAGATAAATAACTGAACTTTAAATTGAAAAAATATTTATATATATTTTTATTTTGTTATTTATATATTTTTTTTTAAAAAAAAGATGGTAATGAGAAAATAAAAATAAAAATTTTAAAATGAAAAAAGAAGGATTGAAAATAATTTTTCAAAATAGAAAATTTTTTTTAAAAAAATGATAATAAAGTTTTGATATTTTAAACAAAATACAATTTTAAAAATAGAAGGAAAAGAGGGATTGGAAAATATTTTTAAAAGAACCAACCAACTGCATCATATTACATGAAAATAAATTACTACTCCAACAATATTTGCATCATAAGCCAAATCGCATTAAATGATCTTCCAAACATATTTCAATAAAAAAAAAAATCACAAGCTATATGCTTTAACAATTACTTACAGTGATAGAGGAATCAGGATTCAAATCACAACGTGCAATAAATGCATCCACCATGGTAGGATCTTGGCCAGGAAGCACTTCAAGAACATCACCAACTTCATACTCAATAGACTAACACAAGGGACAATGAATCAGCCAGACATAAGAAACCAATTTATTCATGGACAGTAAAGTACATAGGTCAGACTTGATTTCAGAAAGGATAGCATGGCTTACTGAGGAAACAGCTTCAAACTCAAAGTGTCGTACATCTTTACTGCAACCTTCTCTACATAATGTTTTTTATCTACATCAAGAGTTGACACAAGTTGTTAACGTTTTTTAAAAAATTTTCATTGAACATCTGCTCATATTATCATTATTATTTAAAAAAAGAAATCAATTTAAAGTTACAATAAAATTAATTCAGAAATCAAAAGCTAATTGTCTAACAGTTGAAAAAGAAGAGATTTTAATTCAGAAATCAAAAATCCCTGTATACCATTTTCAGGAAACAATCAGGCTTGCTCTTTACTGAATATCTCCCGAGGGACATTGAGCGTGCTCTCTCAATCTGCAACTCAAGAAATTTCAAGTCTGCAATACCAAAAATTCTCATTAAAGTATGAATTCATCTCCAGAGAAACTGGATAAACAGGAAAACAAACTGGACTAAAGATCTTAAAATAGGTATGTTGAACTATTTTGATGAATGGATGTCCTGGAAAGATGAGTATCTTGGCATATATCTTGTACTCTATTTCTGCAGCTGTTTCTTTATTATTTTGCGAACACTAATTATGTGTAGAATTACATATTTTCTTTAACTAAAACAGAAAAGAAGAAGAAAAAAGACTCATGTACCAGTTGAACATTCAGAATTTCCATAACTGCTGTCGTGGTAGATTATTTTTACTTTTGGCTGGTCTAAGAAATTGGCATCTGATGACAAAATATCTAGACCATTGGGAAAGAATTGGGGATTCTTTTGATATAGGGAGTTCCACAAGGTGGAAGACCAAGGATCCAAAGCACCTTCATACCTGCAAAAGAACTCCCAGTTTCACCCATTTCTTCTAAGGAAAGCAAACAACAGCTAAGACCGTTTAGATTATTTGTGCAGAGTTATCAACTAAATGGGATGTTACAATACTATACTAACATAAACGAATTACTTTGAATTATAATGGTGTATAATGAAGCTGAAACACTTTATCTAATCTTACACCATTCCATACAAGGAGAACAAATAATAAAAGAAGAATGAAAGCTTAAATTGCTAATCATAATTAACTCAAGGGTATCTATTGCAAGCAGTTGGCATACAAGGTTTTAAAATGTAGCTTAATTAACTCTTTTATCTAAGTAAATTGATGGAGCAGAGAGAAGAAATTAAAATTACACCACAACAAAATCTAAAAGTGTACCATGGTCATTGCATAAGTCGGCAAATTGCTATTATTCATACTAGAAAGACTGCAAATCCTTTCTTCGAACAATACACATATATGAATAAAAGCAAATAAAAGCAAATAAACAATACACTAAAAGTGCACTTGCAACAAATACATAAAGAAAGATATCAAAGAAGAAGCAATTATAAAAGCTAATGACATCTGGACTAAAATATATATATAGCCCCAAGAAATAAGCACATAAATCACTTCCGAAGAAAAGAGAGCCAAAGACAGGACAATAGTTAAATGTATACAATATAGATAACCACAGCACATAATAAAATCATACCCTGCAGGGTGCTGATCATTACCCAGACCTTTTTCAACAATAGTCGTTGCCCCTAAATCCAAAAGTCTTTTGTCAAGCTTCTTTGGTCACTGTAAGCTATTTGCACACCAATATGCTTCTTTAAATTAGACAAAAAAAAAAAAAAAAAGAAAAGAAAGAGACATTCTAGTGAATAACTTTCTTTTCAAAAAAAAAAAAGAAAAACACACTTCTTGTTGAATGAATAAATTAAAAAGTAGTCATATTCAGAGCAAAGTGGTAATTGAAGAAAATTATTGTATCTTCTTAAGTAGAACTCAGAGTATACCACAACATAAATCCATTCCCCTATTTTTCTTTTTATTTTCCTAATCAAGATTACCGTGCGAACATGAAATTCTTGGTTTCTTGATATTTTCTTGATTTCTTGGTGGGTTTTCAATAATCAAAATCAAGAAAAGGACGAAAGAAAGAAAAGGGTTCAAAGAAGAAGCAAAATAACTGACCTTTAAATGGGGAGCCTTCCCGCCCCAGCACCGCACTGCTCTCTCTCTCCTTTCTGAAAAATTCATCTTCCCCAAAGCTTGTTTCAATCATTTAGGTAACTGAAAAATTCAAGAATTATATATAATTCAGGTATCTTCATTATTATATATATACCATGAATTTATATATTAAAAAAACCTTTAGAATCTATATATATATATGTATAACCTTTCTTTTTCTTAATCAAGATTACCATGCAAACATGGAATTTTTGGTTTCTCGGTGAGTTTTCTTGATTTCTTGGTGGGTTTTTAATAATGAAAGAGAAGAAAAGAAAGAAAGAAAAGGGTTTAAATTAGAGTTTTTACCTTTGCGCAATGTCGACAATCATTCACAATTCATCTTCTGCCAGCGAGAAATTATAAAAAAAAAATTAGTGATTACTGATGAAATTTGGGGGAACATTCGAAGTTATAACAGGGCTGGACTGTAATGGCGCCCAGAGAGAGAAACAAAAAGAAAAGAGAGAGAATAAAATAAAAAGAAGAGTTTAGCAGTCTGACACCGACTTTATCATCCATTGATAAAAAAATTAGTTACTGCCACCTATTTACCCTTAGATTTCTTGAAAGTCAAGAAAACCCAAAAATTTTGTTTTTATATTATACATTCGGGTTAAAAGTGGAAATATGGATATGAAATATTTTTCTCATTTCTTTTTTGTTTTTTTTTTTTGTTTAAATATATGGGCCGGGCTCAAAAAAGTTTCTAATTAATAACAAAAGGCAAGAGAAAAAAAAAAAAAAAAAAAAGGAAAAAAAAAAAAAAAGGGGAAAAAGGAAAAAGAAAGAAAAAAAGGGCAAAAGGGTAAGAGGGTGAACGACAAACACCCTAAACCCTAGAGCCTAAACCCTAAACTTTAAACCATATAACCTAGACCCTAAACCCTATATAAAAATGAAGTCAAATAAAATTTTAAAAGAAAGATATATTTGAAAAAAAAAGTATTAAATGAAAAAAAAACATATTAAATAAAAAAAAATCATATTTTAAATTCATTTTGAAAAGAATGATATTTTTTAAGAAAAAAAAAATATTTTATTCATATTTTAAAATCATTTTGATATTTTATTCATATTTTAAACCCTAGAGCCTATACCTAAACCTCTAAACCCTAATTCCTAAACCCTAAACCTTCAACCCTATAACCAAGACCTTAAACCCTAAACTTTAGAATCTTGACCCTAATCCTAAAGCCTATATGAAAATGTAGTCAAATAAAATTTTTTTTAAAAAAAAAAAGCTATTTTTGCAAAAAAAATATTAAATAAAAAATCATATTTAAAATTCATTTTGGAAACAAGAATATTTTTTAAGAAAAAAAAATTATAATTAAAAATAGGAAAAAGACGAAGATTTATTAGAATAGAAAATAAATAATTTTGAAAAGAAAAAAAAATAAACTAGAATAAAAAACATATTTAAAATAATTTTTTTTTTAAATACATAGAGAGTAAATGGTAAGAGGATTAAGGGCAAAAGGGAAGAAGGATAAAAGGGTAAAAATGGAAAAGGGCAAAGGGCAAAAGAGTAAAGAGTGAATGAGTAAAGGGCAAAAGGATAAGGGTAAGGGTAAGAGGGTGAACGGCAAACACCCTAAATCCTAAACCCTAGAATCTAGATCCTAAACTTTAAACCCTAATCCCAAACCCTAAACTTTAAACCCTATATATAAATGAAGTCAAATAAAATTTTAAAATAAAGGTATTTTTGAAGAAAATAAAAGTATTAAAAAAAAAAAAAATTATATTTTAAATTCATTTTGAAAAGAATGATATTTGTAAAGTAAAAAAATAATTTTGAAGAAAAAAAAGTATTAAATAAAAAAATATCATATTTTAAAATCATTTTCAAAAGAAGCATATTGTTGAAAAATAAAATTATCCTTCAAAGAGGAAAAAGACCAAAGATTTATTAGAATAAAAAAATTGATAATTCTGAAGAAAAAAAAGAGAGAAACTTGAATAAAAAAACATATTTAAAATAAATTTTTTTATAAAAATAGGTATAGAGTAAATGTCAAAAGAGTAAAAAGGACAAAAGGCAAGAGGGTAAAGGGCAAAGGACTAAAGGGTAAAAAGTGAAGGAGTAAAGGGAAAAAAGGTAAGGGTAAGAGGGTGAACGGAAAGCACCCTGAACTCTAAACCCTAGAGCCTAGACCCTAAACTTTAAACCCTATAGCCTAGACCCTACACTCTATATAAAACGAAGTCAAATCAAAATTTTAAAAGAGAGGATATATTTGAAAAAAAAACATATTAAATAAAAAAATCATATTTTAAATTCATTTTTAAAAGAATGATATTTTTTAAGAAAAAAAAGTATTTTATTCATATTTTAAAATCATTTTGAAAAGAATGATATTATTGAAAAAAAAATTATCAACGGACCAAGATTTATTAGAATAAAAAATTGAAACATATTTAAAATAAATTTTTTTCTAAAAATATGTAAAGAGTTAAGAACAAAAGGGTAAAACGACAAAGAGTAAGAAGGTAAAAGGGAAAAATTGCAAAGGACAAAAATGTAAAAAAAGAAAAGGGTAAAGGGCAAATGAGTAAAAAAACAAGTAGAAAATGGAAAAATGAAAAGGATAAGAGGGTGAACGACAAACACTCTAAACCCTAAACTCAAGAGCCTATACCTAAAACTCTAAACTATAATTCTAGACCCTAAACCTTTAACCCTTTAACCTAGACCCTAAACTCAAGAGCCTATACCTAAAACTCTAAACTATAATTCTAGACCCTAAACATTCAACCCTTTAACATAGACCCTAAACCCTAAACTTTAGAATCTTGACTCTAATCCTAAAGTCTATATGAAATGTAGTCAAATAAATTTATTAAAAAAAAAAAGCTATTTTTGAAAAAAAAAAGTATTAAATAAAAAATCATATTTTAAATTCATTTTGGAAACAAGAATATTTTTTAAGAAAAAAGACGAAGATTTATTAGAATAGAAAATAAATAATTTTGAAAAGACAAAGAAAGATAAACTAGAATAAAAACCATATTTAAAATAAATTTTTTTTTCTAAATATACATAGAGAGTAAATGGTAAAAGGATTAAGGGAAAAAGAGAAAAAGACAAAAAGATAAAAATGGAAAAAAGAAAAAGACAAAAAAAGAAAGAGTGAAGGAATAAAGGGCAAAAGGGTAAGGGTAAGAGGGTGAACGGCAAATACCTTAAACCCTAAACTCTAGAGCCTAGACCCTAAACTTTAAACTCTAATCCCAAACTCTAAACCCTATATTTTAAAAAAAACGTATTTTTGAAGAAAAAAAAAATTATATTTTAAAATCATTTTGAAAAGAAGCATATTGTTGAAAAATAAAATTATCCTTCAAATAGGAAAAAGACCAAAGATTTATTAGAATAAAAAATTGATAATTTTGAAGAAAAAAAATAGAGAGAAACTGAAATAAAAAAACATATTTTAAATAAATTTTTTTATAAAAATAGGTATAGATGAAAAACCAAAAGGGAAAAAAGACAAAAGGCAAGAGGGAAAAAGGCAAAGGACTAAAGAGTAAAAAGTGAAGTAGTAAAGGACAAAAGGTAAAGGTAAGAGGGTGAACGACAAACACCCTGAACCATAAACCCTAGAGCCTAGATACTAAACTTTAAACCCTATAGTCTAGACTCTAAACCCTATATAAAACGAAGTCAAATAATAAAATTTTTATATTATTTATTTAAAAAAGGATTATATATTTTTTAACCTAACGTTTAGTACAGGTCGTGTGAGATAAGTGTATCACTAATGTATATATATATATAAACCTACTAATCTCCAAATTCATCAACTAAACCTCCTTTTGAATTTTTCCAACACTTTACTTCAGTAATACAAACCATAATTACATCCCGCATTATTATTTCAGTGAAAAAGACACGTGCATTTCCACGTCGCCCTCCAATCGCCGGACCCGCCACTATACCACCAAGCAAAGCTCGCCATTTTTCTACATGATTTTTTATGCACCAAAACCACGCTTTAATTCCACCTGAAATAACAGTACTTTTTTTTTTTTTTGGGTAAATCTGAAATAACAGTACTTTTTTCTGCTAAGACATATCATTTGTATTTATATATATTATATTATATTATACTTTCTCTTTTTACAAAAATACGAAAACAAAAATCAATAAATACACATTAATTTTAAAAAAAAAAACCTCCTAATATAACAAATAAAAGAAAAAAGGGTAAAGTATCCTAATAACACCTCTTAGAGTTCAAAATTCAAGTTTAACACTTAAGGAATTTTTCGTTCACAATGTGCTATTCAGGTTTTAAAAAGTCCCACTACATGCTCTTCTGTCAATTTTCTCCGTCAGGTCGGATTTTTGACCGTTAGTCAACCATTTTTACTATTTTGGCCAGGGGCATTTTTGTCCGGAAATTAAAAAATAAACCCAAATTTTTTATAAAAGGTATTTTTGTAATTTTCAATAAAACCTAAAAATCTAAATTTTTATTTTCTCTCTTCTTCATTCTTCTTCTTCTTCTGCCGTCTTCTTCTTTCTTCTTCTTATCTCTTCTTCTCTCTTCTTTTTTTTTTTTCCTTCTTCTTCTTCTCTACTCACCCCCAATTATTTTTCTTCAAATTGGTCACGGGACTTGGGCGGCGGGAAATTGAGGAAATTAGTTTGAAATTTTAGAGCAACAAACGGTGCATGCAGTGAATCGAAACTTTTTTTTCTTTTTGGTCTTTTTTTGTGCAGATTTCAATGTGAATCTGGATTTTAATTTTCCATAGTTTTTCTTGAAATTATTATTATTGCTATTATTGTTCTGTTCTTCGGTGTTTGTGTTGAACTCGTGACCTCGTCCCTTCTTTCTTGCTTACATGAACATGGAAATTGGAAAATGGAAAATTAATGAGGCTTTGATGATTTTTCTTCTTCTTCTTTTCTTTGAGCAAACAAAGGAGAGAAATTTTAGGCCTTTTAGGTTTTTTATTTAAATTACAAAAATACCCTTTATAATAAATTTTGGAAAAATGATTTGAATTTTGAAAAATAAAAAAATTGAATTTTGAAAAAAAAAATGTAAATTTTGGAAGAATTTATAATAAATTTTGGAAGAGATATATATTTAAAAGATATAAGATTTGGAAAAAATTTGAATTTTGAAAAATAAAAAAATTGAATTTTGAAAAAAATGTGAATTTTGAATGAAGATATAAATTTAAAAGATATAAATTTTGGAAAAAATATATAAATTTTGGAAAAAGATTTAAATTTTGAGAAATACAAAAAAAAATTGAATTTTGAAAAGAAATGTGAATTTTGGAAGAAGATATAAATTTTGGAAAAAAGATTTGAATTTTGAAAAAAACAATGTGAATTTTGGAAGAATTAGTAAAGAATGTGTGGAAGAAGAAGAATAGAAGAGAGAAAAAAATAAGGTTTTAGTGTTTATTCTTATCAAAAATTATAAAATTACCCTGTATAAAAAATTAAGTTTATTTTTTAATTTCCGGACAAAAATACCCTTGCCCAAAACAATAAAAAGGGTTGACTAACGGTCAAAAATCTGACTTGACGGAAGGGCATGTAGTAGGACTTTTTAAAACCTAAATGACACCGTGTGAACGAAAAATTCATTAAGTGCTTAACTTGGATTTTGAACTCTAAGAGGTGTCACTAAGATACTTTACCCAAAAAAAAATATAAAAAATATTTATAAAAATTCATAAATCAACGTTTATTGAACGAATAATTTTTACTTAAAACTCATAAATTATGAATTTAAATTATGAAGGTATTAATATTACGAAGAAGACATAATCATAAAAAAAAATTATAAAAAAAAAAAAACTGTACTATTTCTGGTAATAATGTTAACAATTAAAAAAAAAAAAACTGTCAAATATGATTATAATCCATGTAATATATTTATATAAAAACGAAAGTAAAAATCATTTTTCTTTTTTAAAGGAATGCTATAGAAGTTTTAAGGTTTTTTTTTTTTTTTTTGCAAAAAAAAAGAAGAAATCCACTAAACAAACATGTACATAATCATGCTTATATAAATGAACATCTTAAAAATATAATTAAAAATTTTCATCTCATCATTTAATTGATTTATTTAAAAAATAAGTCAAATAATATGTTATTATTTTTAACTAAAAAATATATTAATATTTATTGTGTATTTTTTTTTAAAAAAAAATTTACTTCTAAATATTGCAATTACCATCTTATTTCCTATAGGCCGAATATCGACCTACATCTCTCTCTTTTTTCTCGATATCCTCATCGATTAATTTGAGAGAGATTTGTAGGAGGAGACTCCGAAAACTATAACATATTAGCTGAAATTGTAGTATAAAATCATTTTGGCATGGGTTGAACTCAAGTTCTTCACTTGACAAATCCGGTGAGATACACCTAAGTAAGTCAAGTCAAATCAAGTCGATATACCTAAGTAAGACAAGTCAAATAAATATATATATATATATATATATATATATATATATATATATATTATTTTTTTGACAAGAAGGCGTAGTTCAGTTGGTAAGCACCCTCACTTATGATATGAGAGGAGGTCATGAGTTTGAGACATAATAGGAGTTAGAATTTTTCAAAAAAAAATATATATAATATTTTTCTTAATTAAGAAATAATGAAAATTAAAAAAAAAAAATATTTCAAATAGTCCTTTCTTTATTTATCGTACTCTTCATTTATCGGCTTTTTATAAGACATATTTATTCATATAATATTTATTTGAAATTATGTGATTTGTCGAGACAAATTTTTTTTCTTAAAAATAATTACTACCCCTATATACTAATAAGTAAATCACCTCATCTATAACTTAAATACTATAAATTCAAAAAAAAATTTTGAAATTTAAAAAAAAAAAAAAAATCTCACGAAAAACTAAAATAAAAAATTTAAAATCAAGACATATTATTATAAATTAAATATTCGATCAATCGACCTTATTATTATTATTTTTTCCCCACTTTTTTTTTATAAGAATAAATTGATCATAATTTTTTATATTAGTGATGACACAACAACACAATCAAAATAAAAGTCAAATAAATAATAATAATTATTATTATTTTGCAGTTGTGGTATCTTCCAAGATTGTTCTTACAGCACTTACCAAAATATATATATATATATATATTGTTACTACTTCCTCTACCGATATTTATCCATTTATATCCATCCTGAATCACCCAGCTAGATGCCTTAAAAATCTCACTTTTTCATATCCTTCTAATTTAGGTAAGTTCATTATTATTATTATTATCATGATATGATGCCCTCAATTAATCATAGCTTAATTCTTTTTTTACATCTTCAAGTATTTAAAATCATAACTTCAATTAACTTGAATTCAATCGAATTGTACTCGTAGAGTCTAACTTTTAGTTTGGACTTTTACATGACACTTATAATAAGTGTCAAACCGACCATGACATTTTCTATGGTGTTGAGCTAAAAACTTAATACTAACTTAGTTCTAACCTACTATGATTCCATACCTTAAAAATTATTCCACCTATATAATTAATTAGTTAATAATTATTAGATGGTTAGTGATATATGGGTGCGAAAAGATAAAATGGGACATGCATATATATATATATATATATATATATATATATATATGTTTGTATGTATGTATGTATGTATGATTCCTCCTCTTTCATTTTGGCCCTTTTTGAAGACAAAGACAACTGCATTAATGCTTAATGGATCACTTGCTGCTCTCTCACGTTGTCCATTCATTGCCAACCATTCTTCTTTCTAATAATGATGATAATTATTTGGTGAAAATTAGGATTAGATTGTAATTAAACTATTTATCCGACGTATAACACCTTGAAAACTATTTAGATCAACCCTTTTTTGCTTTTATTTCCTTTCTTTTTGTGACCTCGGGAATTTGATTCGGAGCACAAATATATATATATATATATATAGAGAGAGAGAGAGAGAGAGAGAGTATTGTAGAAAATGTTATCTTAAAGAATAGGAATATCCTTTTCAGATTTATATAAGATCTGAAAAGGGGAAAAAAAGTAATAAATGGTGAGAGATTTGAAAATTCAAGAATTTAATTGAAAAACATATGTTAGATGCATCATGTATGTATTATTATTATTGGATAATAAATTATTTAATTAAAGTTTTTGATTTGACATAAATAATAAACAATTTGTGAATGTTACATAAATATATGAATTCAAGCGTATAATTATAAGAATTATGATAAAACATCCTTTTGAACAAAAATTATAAGAATTATGATAAAACATCCTTTTGGAGGTGGCTCCGATACCATTTTGGGGCTCCCAGACGTCAGCAGTGTTTATTACAGCTTTTCCTACATGGGGCGTGCATAAAATGCGGTTACCTCGTACCTGAGATGCACTCTTCGGAGTTACGGTAACCACCATTGTCCGTTGTCTGGTTGGACCTTTAGATCTCATAGCGTATAACCCATAATAAAATACTTAAACGGATGCAAGATTGTATCAAAGAAAGATTTACGGAAACATTGTATATTTCATATAGAAAGATTTTACATAAAACTTCTTCTGTTTTCGCAGAAGAGAATGGGATCCTTTTATAGGGAAGGATTCCGGACTTGAAATTGAAATAAGCTAAGAGACAAGAGGTATCTTCCTATCTTGTCACTTTTACAAAGCAGGAGACCAACAAACAAAGCGTGCATAAAGCACCTTTCTGAAAAGTAAAGCAAAAGCAATAAAGTAAAGTAATAATACACATATGACAAACAAGACGCATTATTACAAATTTGGACACAAGCGTCGGCGGGAATAGTCTTATCACATCGGAAAAAAGGGGCCTGTGGGGCCGGTGGGACTAGTGGGGTTCGGTCTGGACTATTGATGCCAGCATCACCGTTGGTAGGCATCTCGAGTCGTAATGAGGTTGTGGATCAAGGATGTTGTCCGGAGAAAGGGGGTCCGGAGAAAGGGGGTAGTCATCGTCGTCGGAGCATTCAGCTTCGGGGTACTCAAATTGTCTATGGTCGTCGGAGTCATAACAATGGAATTGACGTTGTTCATTTAGGTAGAGTAGAACTTCAGCTGTGAAAGGATGGTCAGCCCAAAAAGTATGGTCAAATGGGTGAATGGGTCGAGTAGTCAATCGGATATGGGCCTGAGTAATGAGGCCCGGTATTTGGGCTTCCGGAATATTATTTTTGAGACACACTTGTTCAAGGATGACTGAAAAAAGTTCAGGGGAGTGTGTTTGGGCTCTGCGAGTGGCAAAGTTATGTGGAGACCATGTAATGATTTGTTCCAAGGGGAAATGGTATAGGCAAGACCTTTGGGGGACTAAATTTTGAACGGGCCTATGAAGAGCAACAACAACATACTTGGACGAAATTGGGCCGAGGAAACGAATCCAAGAAGTAGGACTGTGAAACCGGGTAAGGAACTTAAAAAATCGAAGACGAGATTCAGGGAGATCAGTGGCTGTTTCACAAACCCAAATGTAAGACAGGAGTTTGGAGGTGTTAAAACTGAAGGTAATGGTATGGGCTTCAAGTAGGTACCGAAGTAGCAAAGGGCTTCTTTGGGAAAGTCCCATGTATTATAGACATGGAAAATGCTGAGGTATGGATGTGCTTGGGTCATTTGTAATACCAAAGAAAAGAGCTGGGCCATACTTGCGGAGGAGGATGCGGTGGAAGATCCGGAAGTTGAGGGTACTTCTTTGAGAAAGTGTGAGATCTAGAATGGTTTCATGAACTTCGGGAGGAAGAGGGGAAAGTTCTAAGACCGTAATATAGGGGAGGCTAGAAGGCTTTTGTGTAGGTCGACTGAGAAAATCTGCAAGTACATTCTTTTTTCCGGGAATATGTTTAACTGTAAAAGTATATCGGGAAAACCAGTTTTTCCATCGGAGTAGCTGGGCATCGGGGATCATTTTCTGCTTGAATTCTAACATCTTTGGGAACGATGTCATATCCATTTCAATGATGAAGTTGTGGCCAATGAGGTGAAATTCATGTTTTTCTATGCCACGCTTGATTGCCAAGATTTCTTTTAGTGTGGAGTGGTAGTGTTTTTCGGAGTCTTTGAATTGTCTACTTTGGTAACCGCAAACATTCCGAACACCATTGATTTCTTCAAGTAGAACGACACCCCGGTGTTCATCGGAGGCATCTGTCTGCAGGATTAGAGTTCCATTGGTAGGGATCTGGAGTGGAGAGAGATGTTGAGAGATGTGCTTTAAAGCTTGAACAGCTGCAGTATGCTTGGAGGACCAAGGGGGGGCCGATGTCCGCTACTGCTACTGCCCAGATTGTTCTACCCCCGACTCCAGTTCCGAAGATGAACATAGTTTTTCCCGACGACGGAAAACTCCCTCTCGAAAGAAGCCCAAATCTACACCTTCTCAACAAACTCTTCGAACTCGATACCTTTCCGGTGACCCTCATGTTGGTATCCTTGGTCAACCCAGCGGTAAGTTTGACTATTATGTCCTCTATGGTAGTCCTGCTTCTTCTTCACCGAAAGCTCTATTCCCTTGGCCACATTGGCCCAGTGCACCTGATGACACTCCTTGGCCCGAGCCCGAGCCTACACCTCACCTAGCTCCAACGAAACCTCCCAGTGATGCTTCTTCTGGCTCCTTATATATGATGCATCCCTCCTCCTCTTATGATGCTGATTTTCCTCCTTTGGACTCTTTTCAAAAGGATCAAACTAAACATACCCGGAAGATCAAATCTCCCCTTGCCCTGGATGACAAAGGTCAACCAAAAAAGCGGTATCCCCAGTGAAGCCACTTTAAACTGGCAATCCGAAAATGCTGTTGCCCAAAATCAAGCTCTTCAACGACTCTTAGCTGGCCAAGCCTCTCTAACTGGCCAACTCTCTAAACAGCAAACCGACCTAACCTCCCACCTTCGGATATATACAAACCTCATTGCGGAACTAAAGTCAAAGGTCTCAAACCTCCACCAACAACTTTCCTTTCGTTCGGTTCAAGATACTACTCGAATGGTCCCCCCCCAGGATGGCCTCCCTTTTAAAAGAAAAGGAATTCCCGGCAAACACCGCTCCGTTCTCTTGAGTCTCAGTATCAAGTCTATCAACAACCACAATCCTCCTTATTCTCTATACCCGAGACCACATATATTCCACACCTGCCAACACATCCTCCAACTTTGTTTCCTCCTTCTCTCCAACACAATCCAAGTCCCAGTACTTATTCTCCTGCTCTATCTCTTTGGAAAATATCTCGTTCCCCAGACTACCTCTATAAGTATCTCTTCTACTCTTCCAGTTACTTTACCGTAACCTCCACCAAACCCACGAAAACCCCCCCCAAAATCCCAAATGATGTTCCTTGATGATGGCCAAAACCCAATCTCTTCCTTCTTATCTCAACTTGAGAAACTTCCCTCGACCTTCTCTCGGTCCGATACAACAACCACATTTCTACCTAGTCCCCATGAGTCTTTTGATCCATTTGACTCTTTTGACAAATTATTCATGATGGACCCAGAGTGGTCGAACCCGATGAAGACCTACCTACCCCTCCAGTTCCTCAAACCCGTTCTGTCCGCCCTACCGAACATCACCGCAAGTTCACCCTTGATGACATACCTCCTTCTCAATGGCGATCTCGGTTCCAATCTCTCTATGCTTGGCTAACAACGGATCTCCAAGCAGTATCCATTAAATGAAGTCCTCCAACGGTTTGTTGCCCGCTTTGAAGGTCGCCTTCGCGACTATTATACAGCCCTTGGTGAGTATCGACAACTTCAATTCCTCCGGATCACATCTCCTGAAGAAGTCATCGAAGTGCTTAAACGCAATTTTCTTGGTGAAAGCATCCATGAAATCACACAAAGACGAATCGAATATCTCAAGATGCAATGTCGCTCAATCAAATTCAAAGACCTCGAACGCCACTACGATCGTATGTCCAAAAGATTTTTCATCATCAACCGGATCGACGACATCAATCTAAAGCATGCCTTCATCAACTTTGTCCCACACGAGCTTGCAAATGAAACTATGCTCCAAATCCGAGTCTCCAACCTCGGTTGGGCTCACATTACTCTCGGCCAAATTTGGCGGTGATGCAACAAGCCCTTGAAAAGCTTTGTAATCAAACCAGATTCTTCCAACAAGATTACCCAATATAAAGGCCCTCGGTCAAGCTGCTCTCCGAATCCCATCTCAAGATCAAGTGCAAAGATACCCACAATTGCCTTTGTGCCCAAAACAAGCCTTCTAAAACAAGTCTTCTCCATCTTCTTTTCGACAGACCAAACACGGGCCTCCTGCTCCCAAGAAACGAAACCGATTCAACAAACGAAACTGGAAATTTTCAAAAGACGAAAATCCAAAAACGCTGGATCCAAAGGAACCAAATGTTTTCTCTGTAAACAAGAAGGTCACTTTGCCCGCAATTGTCCTAACAAAAAGAAAAGAACCCGGTTCATGCTCCGGATCAAACCTCATCTCAATCCCGATGATACTTCCGACATTGAGTCCTCTTTCGAACTCGATAATGACCCGGATGACGCTCTCCTTGTCATTGCTTACACAGATTCTGAGTCCGATTCTGATTCCGATTCCGATGATCTCTCCGATCTCTCTTCCGACGAAATACCGATGTTCCCTACTGTTTCTCCATCTCTCTTGTCCTATATCCCTCACCCTTTGATCGAAACCACGGTCTTTTCTAAAACACCATACCCTAGCCATCCGCGTGATAGCCTTAATTGATACCGGTGCTTCCTCCCCGGTCATGTGTCCGGATTTACTCCCCTCCGAATATTGGCAGCCTCACAGTCGAAGTTTCCGAAGTGCCAACGGTGCAGACTTCACCATCGATAAACTTAGTAAACCCATACACATCCAACTACTCCCAAACCTTACTCTCACTCACCGAGTCCTTGGTTCATATTTGCCTCAAAAAGATCTTATAATTGGCTTTGATCTTCTAAGTCAAATCTCTCATCTTTCTTTTACCCCTACAGGTCTCACTTACAAAGGACACCTCATCCCATGGCTCCTTCCTCCTGACAGTTCCAAATTGAACCCGTCCTTGACCCATTTTTTCGCTATTCGAACCGACCTCATTCAAAAATCATGTGCCCTCTCTCACGGTGATTTCCTGCTCAAGTGTCACCACCCACTATGGAAAAACCCCGATTGGTTTATCACCCCGCCTTTTGCCTCTACAAAAGAAACTACACCTCAAAAGGCCAGCCACAGTGGCATGTCCCCTGCTCACTATGAGTTAGCCACAACGGAATTAAATCAATTGCTGCAAGAACAACTCATTGAATCTACCCATTCATCTTGGGCTTCGGAAGCCTTCTATGTTAATAAAAGAACTGAACAACTCCGTGGAAAAATGCGATTGGTTATCAACTACCAAGCCCTCAACAAATTCCTTGGCGATGACAAATTCCCTCTTCCTCGAAAACTTGACATTTTCCAATATATTCCCTCCGCCAAGAGGGAATATACTATTTCGTTCATGGTAACTTCTTTAACGGTGTAAGATTGGATCTCTCTCTCTCCTTTCCTTTATGTCTTCTTCTTCTAGCACAATCTCTCTTTCTCAGCCTCCTGTTTCTAAATCAACCTCTGCTCGGATTCCTAATGTCTATGAAATCGACTATCTTTCCGAAGATAGCAAATATCCTCTCTCTAAGTACCCTATTGTTAACCCGTACCGGATATACCAAAAGGATAAAAGTCCTTTTGCTCACCGTCTTCGCCAAGTCTATGGCAGCCCGATAAATCCCTCTCTTCTAAGGATTTTGTCCAAGCTTCACGATTTACCACACACCCCTTACTCGCTACTCATGAAGAACAATATGTCACCCTTCGGATCCCACTTGAATTTCCAGAAAAATGGCGCAGGGAAGGTTTTACTCATATTCATTTTGGTGCCATTCGTTTGACCTAACTCTTCATGCGAAAAAAGGTCTTCCTATGGTTTCCCGTATTGCTCTACTTGATTCCAGATTCCCATAATACCAGTATGTTGTTATTGGTACTGTGCAAACAACCCTCAATGCCGGAACTATTTTTGTCACCTTATTTCCAAATTTTACCATGTGTCTTGAAGATCCATCCTTAAACACTGTTTTCAAGGTTCAAATCCAAATCTCTGGTCCTGAAATACAAAATACCCCGATGGCCACTTTACATCACCGGATGACCTATCGTGTTCAAAATCATGCCCTTGAACTCCCACTTCCCTCTCATCTACGGAATGGTGAGACGGTCTTTCTCTCTCTTGATACTCCCAACACTCCTAGTTGTGTTTTTGTGCCAAGACAACTTGCCCGAGAGCATCTCGAGCAAATGCTTCCTTCCTCATGGCTCACAAAGTATGAAACCACCCGACAACCTCAGGTTACACCCCTCCAAAGTTCGGACCCTTCTTTCAAAGCTAAGTCTGACGGTACAGTTGAAATCGGTTTTCCTGACAGAACTACGGTTTCTCAGGTCTTTCCCGCGAAATTTTCTATGCTTCGAATACGCCTGAAATCCCGATTCCCATTCCTGGTTTTCAACAGAATGGCGCTCCTGTCTTACAACAGACAACCACCTCCAACGGCCACATATGGTATGATGTCTGCTACTGCCCAGATTGTTCTACCCCCGACTCCAGTTCCGAAGATGAACAGAGTTTTTCCCGACGACGGAAAACTCCCTCTCGAAAGAAGCCCAAATCTACACGTTCTCAACAAACTCTTCGAACTCGATACCTTTCCGGTGACCCTCATGTTGGTATCCTTGGTCAACCCAGCGGTAAGTTTGACTATTATGTCCTCTATGGTAGTCCTGCTTCTTCTTCACCGAAAGCTCTATACCCTTGGCCACCTTGGCCCAGTGCACTGATGATTGGCGCCTGCCGATGACACTCCTCCCGCCCCGAGCCCGACACCTCACCTCAGCTCCACCCGAAACCTCCCAGTGATGCTTCTTCTGGCTCCTTATATATGATGCATCCCTCCTCCTCTTATGATGTTGATTTTCCTCCTTTGGACTCTTTTCAAAAGGATCAAACTAAACATACCCGGAAGATCAAATCTCCCCTTGCCCTGGATGACAAAGGTCAACCAAAAACAGTATCCCCGGCTGAAGCCACTTTAAACTGGCAATCCGAAAATGTTGTTGCCCAAAATCAAGCTCTTCAACGACTCTTAGCTGGCCAAGCCTCTCTAACTGGCCAACTCTCTAAACAAGCAAACCGACCTAACCTCCCACCTTCGGATATATACAAACCTCATTGCGGAACTAAAGTCAAAGGTCTCAAACCTCCACCAACAACTTTCCTTTCTCGGGTTCAGTATACTACTGAATGGTCCCCCCCAGATGGCCTCCCTTTTAAAAGAAAAGGAATTCCTGCAAACACAGCTTCGTTCTCTTGAGTCTCAGTATCAAGTCTATCAACAACCACAATCCTCCTTATTCTCTATACCCGAGACCACATATATTCTACACCTGCCAACACATCCTCCAACTTTGTTTCCTCCTTCTCTCCAACACAATCCAAGTCCCAGTACTTATTCTCCTGCTCTATCTCTCTGGAAAACATCTCGTTCCCCAGCAGCTACCTCTATAAGTATCTCTTCTACTCTTCCAGTTACTTTACCGGAACCTCCAGCCAAACCCACAGAAACCTCCCCAAAATCCCAAATGATGTTCCTTGATGACGGCCAAAACCCAATCTCTTCCTTCTTATCTCAACTTGAGAAACTTCCCTCGACCTTCTCTCGGTCCGATACAACAACCACATTTCTACCTAGTCCCCATGAGTCTTTTGATCCATTTGACTCTTTTGACAAATTATTCATGATGGACCCGAAGTGGTCGAACCCGATGAAGACCTACCTACCCCTCCAGTTCCTCAAACCCGTCCTGTCCGCCCTACCGAACATCACTGCAAGTTCACCCTTGATGACATACCTCCTTCTCAATGGCGATCTCGGTTCCAATCTCTCTATGCTTGGCTAACAACAGATCTCCAGCAGTATCCATTAAATGAAGTCCTCCAACGGTTTGTTGCCCGCTTTGAAGGTCGCCTTCGCGACTATTATACAGCCCTTGGTGAGTATCGACAACTTCAATTCCTCCGGATCACATTTCCTGAAGAAGTCATCGAAGTGCTTAAACACAATTTTCTTGGTGAAAGCATCCATGAAATCACTACAGCACGAACTGAATATCTCAAGATGCAATGCCGCTCAATCAAATTCAAAGACCTCGAACGCCACTACGATCGTATGTCCAAATGATTTTTCATCATCAACCGGATCGACGACATCAATCTAAAGCATGCCTTCATCAATTCTGTCCCAGACGAGCTTGCAAATGACACTATGCTCCAAATCCGAGCCTCCAACCTCGGTTGGGCTCACATTACTCTCGGCCAAATTTGGCAGCTGATGCAGCAAGCCCTTGAAAAGCTTTGTAATCAAACCAGATTCTTCAACAAGATTACCCAATATAAAGGCCCTCGGGTCAAGCCTGCTCCGAATCCCATCTCAAGATCAAGTGCAAAGATACCCACAATTGCCTTTGTGCCCAAAACAAGCCTTCTAAACAGAAGTCTTCTCCATCCTCTTTTCGACAGACCAAACACGGTTTCTTCCTTCCCAAGAAACGAAACCGATTCAACAAACGAAACTGGAAATTTCTGAAAAGACGAAAATCCAAACAGCCTGGATCCAAAGGAACCAAATGTTTTCTCTGTAAACAAGAAGGTCACTTTGCCCGCAATTGTCCTAACAAAAAGAAAAGAACCCATTTCATGCTCCGGATCAAACCTCATCTCAATCCCGATGATACTTCTGACATTGAGTCCTCTTTCGAACTCGATAATGAACCAGATGACGCTCTCCTTGTCATTGCTTACACAGATTCTGAGTCCGATTCCGATTCCGATTCCGATGATCTCTCCGATATCTCTTCCGACGAAATATTGATGTTCCCTACTGTTTCTCCATCTCTCTTGTCCTATACCCCTCACCCTTTGGTCGGAACCACAGTCTTTCTAAAACACCATACCCTAGCCATCCCGGTGATAGCCTTAATTGATACCGATGCTTCCTCCTCGGTCATGTGTCCGGATTTACTCCCCTCCGAATATTGGCAGCCTCACAGTCGAAGTTTCCAAAGTGCCAACGGTGCAGACTTCACCATTGATAAGCTCGGTAAACCCATACACATCCAACTACTCCCAAACCTTACTCTCACTCACCGAGTCCTTGGTTCATATTTGCCTCAAAAAGATCTTATAATTGGCTTTGATCTTCTAAGTCAAATCTCTCATCTTTCTTTTACCCCTACAGGTCTCACTTATAAAGGACACCTCATCCCATGGCTCCTTCCTCCTGAACAGTTCCAAATTGAACCAGTCCTTGACCCATTTTCTGCTATTCGAACCGACCTCATTCAAAAATCATGTGCCCTCTCTCACGGTGATTTCCTGCTCAAGTGTCACCACCCACTATGGAAAAACCCCGATTGGTTTATCACCCTGCCTTTTGCCTCTACAAAAGAAACTACACCTCAAAAGGCCAGCCACAGTGGCATGTCCCCTGCTCACTATGAGTTAGCCACAACGGAATTAAATCAATTGCTGCAAGAACAACTCATTGAATCTACCCATTCCTCTTGGGCTTCGGAAGCCTTCTATGTTAATAAAAGAACTGAACAACTCCGTGGAAAAATGCGATTGGTTATCAACTACCAAGCCCTCAACAAATTCCTTGCTGATGACAAATTCCCTCTTCCTCGAAAACTTGACATTTTCCAGTATATTCCCTCCGCCAAGATCTTTTCCAAGTTTGACCTCAAAGCTGGTTTTTGGCGGTTAGGAGTCCACCCTACTGACAGGTACAAAACAGCCTTCTGCATTCCAAACCACCACTACCAGTGGACTGTCATGCCTTTTGGCCTCAAAGTTGCCCCATCTCTTTTCCAGAAAGCTATGACCACAATCTTTGCTCCCTTATACCCACACATCCTCATCTATATTGACGATATCCTTCTGTTCTCAAATACCCTCGATGCTCATCTAAAACTCCTGCACTCTTTTCATGACATCGTCCAGTCTCATGGTATCATGCTCTCTGAATAAAAAATGATTCTTGGAACCCCCGAAATCGACTTTCTCGGAATGAAACTCTCCAATGGCACATATATCCCTCAGCCTCACATAGCCCAGAAATTGCTTGACTTTCCTGATGAGTTATATTCTACCACACAAATCCAACAGTTTCTTGGTCTTGTAAATTATATATCTACTTTTATTCTACAGGTTTCTAAGTGTCGATCTATCTTATCTTCCCGTTTGAGGAAATCAGCCCCCCCTTGGTCCTCCAAGCATACTGCAGCTGTTCAAGCTTTAAAGCACATCTCTCAACATCTCTCTCCACTCCAGATCCCTACCAATGAAACTCTAATCCTGCAGACAGATGCCTCCGATGAACACTAGGGTGCCGTTCTACTTGAAGAAATCAATGGTGTTCGGAATGTTTGCGGTTACCAAAGTGGACAGTTCAAAGACTCCGAAAAACACTACCACTCCACACTGAAAGAAATCTTGGCAGTCAAGCGTGGCATAGAAAAACATGAATTTCACCTCATTGGCCACAACTTCATCATTGAAATGGATATGACATCGTTCCCAAAGATGTTAGAATTCAAGCAGAAAATGATCCCCGATGCCCAGCTACTCCGATGGAAAAACTGGTTTTCCCGATATACTTTTACGATTAAACATATTCCCGGAAAAAAGAATGTACTTGCAGATTTTCTTAGTCGACCTACACAAAAGCCTTCTAGCCTCCCCTATATTGCGGTCTTAGAACTTTCCCCTCTTCCTCCCGAAGTTCATGAAACCATTCTAGATTTCACACTTTCTCAAAGAAGTACCCTGAACTTCCGGATCTTCCACCGCATCCTCCTCCGCAAGTATGGCCCAGCTCTTTTCTTTGGTATTACAAATGACCCAGCACATCCATACCTCAGCATTTTCCATGTCAGTAATACATGGGACTTTCCCAAAGAAGCCCTTTGCTACTTCTGGTACCTACTTGAAGCCCATACCATTGCCTTCAATTTTAACACCTCCATACTCCTGTCTTACATTTGGGTTTGTGAAACAGCCACTGATCTCCCTGAATCTCGTCTTCAATTTTTTAAGTTCCTTACCTGTTTTCACAGTCCTACTTCTTGGATTCGTTTCCTCGGCCCAATTTCGTCCAAGTATGTTGTTGTTGCTCTTCATAGGCCCGTTCAAAATTTAGTCCCCCAAAGGTCTTGCATATACCATTTCCCCTTGGAACAAATCATTACATGGTCTCTACATAACTTTGCCACTCGCAGAGCCCAAACACACTCCCCTGAACTTTTTTCAGTCATCCTTGAACAAGTGTGTCTCAAAAATAATATTCCGGAAGCCCAAGTACCAGGCCTCATTACTCGGGCCCATATCCGATTGACTACTCGACCCATTCACCCATTTGACCATACTTTTTGGGCTGACCATCCTTTTATAGGGAAGGATTCCGGACTTGAAATTGAAATAAGCTAAGAGACAAGAGGTATCTTCCTATCTTGTCACTTTTACAAAGCAGGAGACCAACAAACAAAGCGTGCATAAAGCACCTTTCTGAAAAGTAAAGCAAAAGCAATAAAGCAAAGCAATAATACACATATGACAAACAAGACGCATTATTACAAATTTGGACACAAGCGTTGGCGGGAATAGTCTTATCACATCTGGAAAGGGCCAGTGGGACCAGTGGGGTTCGGTCTGGACTATTGATGCCAGCATCACTGTTGTAGGCATCCGAGTCGTAATGAGGTTGTGGATCAAGGATGTTGTCCGGAGAAAGGGGGTCCGGAGAAAGGGGGTAGTCATCGTCGTCGGAGCATTCAGCTTCGGGATACTCAAAAATAAATACAATTTGTACTAAATTTAGATTAACTAAAATATTAATTCAATAATAATAATAATACTATTATGAATATTTGTATGTCAACTACCTTCAATATCTTCATCATCTTCACTATCTCCATACCTAAATTATCTCCATTACTTTCACTATCTCCATACCTAATTACTTTCACTATCTTCATACCTAATTACTTTCACTATCTTCATACCTAATTATCTCCATTATTGTTATTATTTACATTATATCTACTACCTCTTCATCCCTATAAATAGGGGTGAAATGTGTAGTTTTGTAAAGAGAAGAATACACAAGAAGATATATGAAATACAAGGATCTCTCTCTTCCTCTTCTTTTCATTTGATTTATATCTTACATTTTGTTCTATATTGCTTTTGTTAACAATAGTTTTATAACACGTTATCAGCACGAGTCTCTAACCAACTGAGACTAGAGGCTCTACTACCGAGTAAAGTGTTTTTGAAGTTTATTTGAAGAATAATAAGGTACGTTATTTACCATTATGACAAATCTTACTAAACTTGAATTTGCGATCTCCGTCATCATCTTCATGATGATTTGAAAAGAGAATATCTTACCGTGAAAGATCCCCTTGTTTTGTGGGAAAATTTTGAAAGAAAGGTTCGACCACCGGAAGATGGTCATCCTCCCTAAAACACGGTATAATTGGTTGCACCTGAAGTTGCAAGATTTTAAATCCAACAAAACAATAAGTTGTTGATGAAAATCACGATACTTGACCAACGAGTTTTATTCCATTCCCCGAAGTGAATGATGTTATAACTCATGATCCCGGGGAAGAGATCGTGGTCGTGGTTATAAGTATGATCATGAATATGTACTCGTGATAAATTTGGCCCTTATAATCGTAATTATCGGGATGATAATTCATGTGCTAAAAATGTTGATGACTACCCGAAGTGGCCAAAAGAATTAGAACATTATATTATATGTTATATGTTTATGTAATATATTATCTTTTGTTATTTAATATTTTAGTATTATATGTTTAACCTTTTAGAACTTTTTACTTTATCTTATTATCTTATATTTAATGTTTTTGTTTATAAATATTTTGTTATTATTATGATGGTCTTATGATTGCTTAATATTAACTCACAACCAGAAGTTTGTGAAATTATTTGCTTAATTCACAATCGGTAGTTTGTGAAATTATTTGCTTAATTCACAACCGGAAGTTTGTGAGATTATTTGCTTAATTCACAACCGGAAGTTTGTGAGATTATTTGCTTAATTCACAACCAGAAGTTTGTGAGATTATTTGCTTAATTCACAACCGGAAGTTTGTGAGATTATTTACATTGAATATTATTAACTCACAACCTGAAGTTTGTGAGATTACCAAATGGCTATGATCCCCTTTTTATGGGTTGAATGATGACATTGAAAATGTATGTCTAATTGACAGTGGAACTACACACACCATACCGAAATACGAGAAATATTTTTCTCATTTGAATGTGGGAGAAACAAGTGTTACCACAATAAATGGTAGTGTAAAACTTATTTTCTTCGCATGCATTTGATTCTTATTGCATGTCGATTGGCATAATTGTGGAACATCCTGTAGCTCATGTTCACACACGGAATGGTCTAGCTGAATCATTTATCAAAAGGCTACAGTTAATTGCTAGACCATTATTGATGAAAACAAATCTCCCTACAACGGCCTGGGGGCATGCCCTTTTACATCATGTGCAGCACTTGTGCGTTTAAGGCCATCGAGTTATCATAAATTTTCTCCACTACGGTTGGCTTTTGGTTCGAGCCTAATATTTCCTATTTGAGAATTTTTGGGTGTGTTGTATATGTTCCTATTGAACCAACCCAACGAACAAAAATAGGTCATCAAAGAAGATTGGGGATATATGTTGGGTATGACTCCCCGTCTATTATAAGGTATCTTGAACCTTTGACAGGGAACGTTTTTACAACAAGATTTGTTGATTGCCATTTTGATGAGAATTTGTTTCCCAAATTAGGGGGAGAGAATAAATGACATAAAATTGAACTTGCGTGGAGAACATCATTGAATCATTTAGATCCACGCACAAATGTGAGTGAACTGGAAGTTCAAAAGATAATTCATTTGCAACAAATTGCAAATCAATCGCCGATTCTTTTGCTCACTCCGGAAGAGTCACTAAATCGTATATTCCAGCTATAGATGCTCCTATACGAATAGAAGTTCCTGAAGAACAAAAAGTCAATCTTATAGTTGTTGAATCAAAGGCACGCCAGAAGCGTGGCCGACCCCTTGGTTCTAAAAATAAAAATCCTCGAAAGAAAAGAGGATTAAATGATCCAGATGATCCGGAAGATCATGATGAAAACCAAGGGACAACCGATGAAAAGATTCCAAATGATGAAGAGAATTTAGAAATCTCTATTAATTATACAACTTCGAATAAAAGTTGGGATCGAAGTAAAATTTCTATTGATAATGATTTTGCATATAATGTAGCCCTTGATATTTTCAAGGATAATGAGGATTTAGATCCTTCATCGGTTGAACAATGTCGGCATAGAATTGATTGGCCTCAATGGAAAGATGCAATTCAATCGGAGTTAAATTCGCTTGCAAAGCGAGAAGTTTTTGGACCTGTAGTCCAAACGCCGGATGGTGTAAAACCTGTTGGTTATAAATGGGTGTTTGTGCGAAAACGAAATGAGAATAATGAAGTCGTAAGATATAAAGCACGACTCGTCGCACAAGGCTTTTCACAAAAAGCCAGGAATTGATTATGATCAAACTTATTCACCCGTTATTGATGCTATATTACTCCAGATATCTTATAAGTTTTCGCGTTCATGAAAAGGTGGATATGCGTCTAATGGATGTTGTTACAACTTATCTATATGGAAGCCTTGAAAAGGAAATTTATATGAAAATCCCTAAAGGATTAAAATTACCAAAGGCTTCTAATAGCCCTAGTGAGAATTATTCCGTAAAATTACGGAAATCATTATATGGGCTTAAACAATCTGGACGCATGTGGTACAATCGCCTTAGTGAATTCTTATTGAATTCAGGATATAAAAATGACCAACTCTGTCCATGCGTATTTATTAAGAAATCGGATTTTGGTTTTGTGATTCTTGCTATATAAGTTGACGATATTAATCTCATCGGAACTCCAGAAGAGCTCCGAGAAGCTATAGATTATTTGAAGCGGGAATTTGAAGTTAAAGATTTTGGGAAAACCAAGTGTTGTCTTGGGCTTCAAATTGAACATATGGAAGATGGAATTTTTATTCATCAGTCAACATATACAGCTAAAGTTTTGAAAAGATTTTTCATGGACAAAGCATATCTATTAAGTATTCCAATGGTCGTGAGGTCACTGGATGTAAATAAAGATATTTTTAGACCTCGAGAAAATGATGAAGAACTACTTGGTCCTGAAATACCATATTTAAGTGCTATTGGTGCATTAATGTATCTAGCAAATAACACTCGACCCGATATAGCATTTGCTATAAATCTATTGGCAAGATTTAGTTCTTCACCAACACGACGACATTGGAATGGTGTTAAACATGTCCTTAGATACCTCCAAGGAACTATTGACATCGGATTATTTTATTCAAATAAAAATGATCCAATATTAATGGGTATGCGGATGCCTGGTTATCTTTCCGATCCGCATAAGGCACGTTCTCAAACCTGGCTATTTATTTACATATGGCAATACTGTTATATCATGGCGCTCTACAAAACAAACTATAACAACAACTTCTTCTAATCATGCTGAGATAATAGCCATTCATGAAGCAAGTCGAGAATGTGTATGGTTGAGGTCAATAATACATTATATTAGAGAGAGTTGTGGTTTATCTCCCAGAAGTGAGATTCCAACTCCTCTATATGAAGATAATGCAGCTTGTATAGCTCAATTGAAAGGAGGGTATATCAAAGGAGATAGGACAAAACACATTTCACCCAAATTTTTCTTTACTCATGAACTTCAAAAGGAAGGGTGACATTGATGTGCTTCAAATCCGGTCATGTGATAATCTTGCGATTTATTCACTAAGGCTCTTCCGACTGCAACCTTTGAGAAATTGAGATATAAAATTGGTTTTGCGTCGGTTCAAAGATTTCAAGAGTTCATCTCAACAGGGGAGTGTTGAGCTTAATACCCGCCGATGTATAGATTCTTCATATTCCTCGAGAATGACCAATGAAGGAGGCGTAATTTCAGGATTACGGTTTCTCACCTGCGCATCGACGGAATTATTACTACAATCGAACAGATGTTCGGAATGTTTCTCTAGCAACAAATTTCCGCATAAGTAAAATCTTCCTTAAAACCTAAGATTCTTCTTGTGGAAGACAATAAAATCAATGTGATGGTAACGAAATCAATGATGAAGCAGTTGGATCACAACATAGAAGTCGTAAATAATGGAGTTGAAGTTATGCTACATAAAGAATATGCCCCCAGAAAAGCACTTATCGGATAAAACCCAGTGGGAAAAAATCTGATTAAGGAAAAAAAGAGTACAATATTCTTTTATGTACGTACAACTTCAACTCCATTATTTACGACTTCTATGTCATGATCCAATCGCTTCATCACATTGGACATCCAAGGAGAAGTGAACCTTGAAGATTCATCACATTGGATGGAAGTGATAAGGTTTTAATGAGACATATTTATTGTACAATGGACATACAAAAAGGGGGAGTATTATGAATATTTGTATGTCAACTACCTTCAATATCTTCATCACCTTCACTATCTCCATACCTAAATTATCTCCATTACTTTCACTATCTCCATACATAATTACTTTCACTATCTTCATACCTAATTACTTTCACTGTCTTCATACCTAATTACTTTCACTATCTTCATACCTAATTATCTCCATTATTGTTATTATTTACATTATATCTATAAATAGGGGTGAAATGTGTAGTTTTGTAAAAGAGAAGAATACACAAGAAGATATATGAAATACAAGGATCTCTCTCTTCCTCTTCTTTTCATTTGATTTATATCTTACATTTTGTTCTATATTTCTTTTGTTAACAATAGTTTTATAACAAATACCATATTATCGAGATCTAAAAATGATAATAAAATAAATTGGATTAAATTTATTACTTTAAAAGATGTATTGATTGGGATTGTTCAGGACTACTAATCGAAAAGAAGATTATGCAGATCTAGAGATTCAGAGTAATGAACAGCGTAGACTACTCATGAAGGATGTAGGTTGAATACCTATGGAAGAGTTTTAAGCAAACCTTGAAACGGTTTTATATATATGAGAGAGAAAATATTAAAAAGCTTCTGATTTCTCGGAAGAGAGACGGGATCCTTATATAGGCGAGGATCCGAACTTTACACGGGAATTCAAACGAGTTTAGAGACAAGAGGTATCTTGTCTAATTATTACAAAGCAAACCAACAGACAAACTTTATTGTGCATAAAGTAACTTTTGCAAAGTAAAGCAATAATTATACAAAAGACAAACAGAAACAAACAAGACGCATTATTATACTTTGGACAGAAGCGTCGGTAGGATGTCGACAAGGACTGTTGCGGATGATGTGCTGGACATCTGGTGGGGTCTTAGCCGAGACTGTTGATTCCAGCATCACCGTTGTAAGCATCGGAATCGTAATGAGGCCGAGAATCAAAGATGTTGTCTAGTGAAGGTGGTAGTCATCGTCATCGGAGCATTCAACTTCGGGATATCGGAATCTGCGGTGTCCAACTGAGTCATAATAGTGAAACCGGCGTTGTTCCTTCATGTAGAGAAGGACTTCTGCCGCAAAAGGATGGTCGTTCCATAAGGTATGGTCAAAAGGATGAAAGGGTCTAGCAGTTGAACGAATTTGGGCTTGGGTGATGAGGCCCGATATTTGGACCTCTGGAATATTATTTTTGAGACACACTTGTTCTAAGATAATTGAAAAAAGTTCGGGTGAGTGTGCTTGGCCTCTGTGGGTGGAAAAGTTATGAGGGGACCATGTGATGATTTGTTCTAAGGGGAAATGATATAAGCAAAACCGTTGTGGGACTAAATTCTGGATCGGTTTGTGTAGAGCAACAACAGCATATTTTGAAGAGATTGGGCCTAAGAAATGGATCCAAGAAGACGGGCTGTGGAACCAAGTGAGGAACTTGAAAAACCGAAGGCGAGGTGCGGGTAGATCGGTAGCAGTTTCACAAACCCAAATATAAGAGAGAAGTTTTGATGTGTTGAAACTGAAGGCAATGGTGTGGGCTTCAAGGAGATACCGAAGTAGCATAAGGCTTCTTTGGGAAAATCCCAAGTATTACAGACATGGAAAATGCCGAGGTACGACTTTGCGGGGTCATTTGTGATGCCAAGGAATAAAGCAGGACCGTATTTTCGGAGGAGGATGCGGTGGAAGATTTGGAAATTGAGGGTACTTCTCTGGGGGAGTGTTCGGTCGAGGATGGTTTCATGAACTTCAAGCGGGAAATTTGAAAGTTCCAAGACTGCGATGTATGGGAGGCTAGATGACTTTTGCAAAGGTCGACCGAGGAAATCTGCTAGGATATTCTTTTTCCAAGGAATATGTTTAACTGTAAAGGTATATCGGGAAAATCAATTTTTCCATCTAAGTAGTTGTGCGTCAGGGATCATTCTTCGCTTAAACTGTAACATCTTCGGAAAAGAGGTCATATCCATTTCGATGGTGAAGTTGTGACCGATGAGGTGGAATTCATGTTTCTCAATGCCACGTTTGATCGCAAGTATTTCTTTGAGGGTGGAGTGGTAGTGTTTTTTTCGAGTCTTTGAACCCGCCCACTCGATAATCGCAAACGTGCCTAACACCATTGATTTCTTCGAGTAGGATTGCGCCCCAATGTTCATCTAAGGCGTCTGTCTGGAGGATTCGAGTTCCGGTTGTCGGGATCTGCAGAGGGGAGAGGTGATGAGAGACATTCTTCGGAGTCCGAACAGCTGTTGTATGTTTGGAGGATCATGGGGGAGCGTTCTTCTTCAAACGGGCCGATAAGAGGGACCGACACTGGGAAACCTCTGAAATAAAAGTAGAGATGTAATTGACAAGGCCAAGAAACTGTTGTAACTGTGTGGTGGATAACAATTCATCGGGAAAGTCGAGTAATTTCTGGGCTATGTGTGGTTGGGGAACATATGATCCATTGGAGAGTTTCATGCCGAGGAAGTCGATTTCAGGGGTACCGAGAATCATTTTAGTTTCAGAGAGCATAATACTATAGGACTGGACTATGTCATAAAAGGAATGCAGGAGTTTTAGATGGGCATCAAGGGTATCCGAGAATATCGTCAATATAAATGAGGATTTGAGGGTACAAGGGAGCGAAAATCTTAGTCATGGCTTTCTGGAAAAGGGATAGTGCGACTTTGAGGCCAAAAGGCATAACAGTCCACTGGTAATGGTTGTTTGGAATGCGGAAGGCTGTCTTGTACCTATCGAAGGGTGAACGCCTAACTGCCAAAATCCGGCTTTAAGGTCAAACTTGGAAAAGATCTTGGCTGAGGGTATATATTGAAAAATGTCATTTTTCCTTCAAAGAGGAAACTTGTCATCAATAAGGAATTTGTTGAGGGCTTGGTAGTTGATGACTAATCTCATTTTTCAACGAATTTGTTCTGTTCGTTTATTGACATAGAATGCTTCGGAGGCCCAAGAGGAGTGGGTAGGTTCAATGAGGTGTTCATCCAACAATTGTTTCAGCTCGGTGGTGGCTAACTCATAGTGAGCTGGGGACATGCCACTGTGACCGGCTTTTTGGGGGGTAGACTCCTTTGTAGATACAAAAGGCAAGGTGATAAACCAATCGGGGTTTTTCCATAACAGATGTTGACATTTGAGCGGAAAAGCACTATGGGAGGTAGCACATGATTTTTGAATGAGTTCGGATCCGATAGTAGAAAATGGGTCAAGGACTGGTTCTTTGAGAGTTGTAAACTGGAATTGTTCATCGGGGAATAGCCAAGGGATTAGGTGTCCTTTGTACGTAAGCCCTTTGGGAGTGAAAGAGAGATGAGAGATTTGACTTAGGAGGTCAAAACCAATGATGAGGTCTTTTTGGGGCAAAAATGAACCAAGAACGTGGTGGGTGAGGGTAAGGTTAGGAAGAAGTTGGATGTGTATTGGTTTATTGATTTTATCGATGAGGAAGTCTTCGCCATTGGCGCTTCGGAAACTCCGGTTGTGAGGCCGCCAATATTCGGAGGGGAGCAAGTCTGGGCACATGACCGACGAAGAGGCTCCTGTGTCAATTAAGGCTATAACCGGGATGGCAAGGGTACGGTGCTTCAAGAAAATTGTGGTCCCGATCAACGGGTGTGGAGCATATGACAAGAGAGACGGTGAAATAGCAGGGAACATCATCAATTCATCGAAGAGAGATCGGAGAAATCTTCCGTAGAAGAATCGGAATCGAGAACTGCGTAAGCAATAACCATGAGGGCATCATTTAGGTCGGTATCGAGCTCAAAGGTGGACTCGATGTCCGAGGTATCATCGGGAGTAAGGTGAGGTTTGATTTGGAGGATGAACCGGGTTCGTTTCTTCTTATTGGGACAGTTTTTGGCAAAGTGACCTTCTTATTTGCAGAGGAAACATTTGGTTCCTTTAGATCCTGGTTGGTTTTGCTTTCTTCGTTTCAGGAATTTCACGTTCCGTTTGGTGAAGCGGTTTCTTTTCTTGGGATGGAAGAAACTGTGTTTGGTTTGTCGAAAACAAGTTCGGGAAGGCTTGTGCTTTTGCGGTTTGTTTTGCGCACAGAGACAGTTGTGGACATCCTTACATTTGATCTTAAGATGGGACTCGGCGAGGCTTGGCTCGAGGGCCTTTATATTGGTAATCGATGTTGAAAAAATCTGGTTTGGTTACATAGCTTTTCAAGGGTTTGTTGCATGAGCTGCCAAATTTGTCCGAGGGTAATGTGAGCCCAACCGAGGTTGGATGCTCGAATCTGGAGCATGGTTTCATTTGCAAGTTCATCGGGTACAGAGTTGATGAAGGCATGTTTAAGGTTAATGTCGTCGATCCGGTTGATGATAAAGAATCGCTTGGATATGCGATCGTAATGTCGTTCGAGATCTTTGAATTTGATCGAGCAACATTGCATTTTGAGGTATTCTGTCCGTGCGGTGGTGATTTCATGAATGCTTTCACCAAGGAAGTTTCGTTTAAGGACCTCAATCACTTCTTCAGGAGATGTAATCTGGAGGAATTGGAGTTGTCGATATTCACCAAGGGCAGTGTAATAATCCCGAAGTCGGCCTTCAAATCGGGCAACAAATCTTTGGAGAACTTCGTTCAAAGGGAACTGTTGTAGATCGGTTGTCAACCGGGCATATAGGGATTGAAATCTAGATCGCCATTGAGAGGGAGGTATGTCATCAAGAGTGAATTTACAGTGGTGTTCAGGAGCGCAACCAGGGAATGTTCGTGTTGTTCCGGGAGGGGCAGGTGGTTCATCATCGGGTTCGACCACTTCCGGGTCCATCATGAACAATCTTTCAAAGGCATCAACTGGGTCAAAGGACTCTTGTGTAGAAGGCAAAAATGTGGCTGATGTGGTACACCGAGAGGAGGAGGAAGGAAGTTTCTCAAGCTGTGATAAAAAAGAGGATATTGGATTTGGATCGCTATCAAGGAACATCATTTGGGAGATAGAAGAGGGTCCGGTAGTTGCATCTGGAGGTTCCGGCAAAGTAACAGGAGGGGTAGGAGGTATACTTATAGAAGTAACCTTTGGAGGTCCGGTGGTTTTCCAGGAGAGACAAAGCAGGAGAGTATGTACTGGGAGCCTGTTGGAGGGAAGGAGGAAACAAAGTTGGAGGATGACTAGGAAGGTGAGGAGTGTATGAAGGACGAGGTGGAGAAAATATGGAGGTTTGTGGTTGTTGATAGACCTGGTACTGAGACTCAATGGAACGGAGTTGTGTCTGCAGAAATTCCTTTTCTTTTAGCAGGGAGTCCATCTGGGGGGACCATTCAGTAGTATACTGAACGAGAAAAGAAAGTTGTTGGTGGAGGTTGGAGACTTTGGACTTTAGTTCCGCAATAAGGTTGGTATATATCTACAGATGTGAAGTAAGATCGGTTTGCTTTGTTTAGAGAATTGTCCATTAAGGGAGGCTTGGCCTGCCAAGAGGCGTTGAAGAGCTTGGTTCCGGGCAACATCGTTTTCGGCTTGCTAATTTAATGCAGCTTCGGTCGGAGAAACAGATTTGGGTTGACCTTTATCATCTAAGGCCGGGGGAGATTTGATCTTCCATGCATGCTTAGTTTGATCCTTTTGAAAAGAGTCCAAAGGAGGAAAATCAGCATCATACGAGGAAGAAGGGTGCATCATAAATAATCGAGCGGAGGAGGAACCGAGAGGAGGCTCGAGACGGTTTCGAAAGAGCTCCGGTTTCGGGCCAAGGAGTGTCATCAGGCTTCCAATCAGCAGGTGCACCGGCCAAGGGGGCCTAGTAGGTAGAGTAGTTGGTTTAGAGGCGGGAGTACCATAGAGGACATAATAATCAAATTTTCCGCTTGGTTCGCCAAGAGTACCAACATGAGGGTCACCGACAAGGTATCTAGCTCGGAGGTTTCGTTGAGAGGTAGAATTTCGAGTGGTCTGTTGAGAAGGAGCTTTTTGCCACCGGGAAAGAGGTTGTTCATCGGAACTGAAGTCAAGTGTAGAACAATCGGGACAATAGCAGACATCATACCGGATGTGGCCATTAGTCGTGGTTGTCGGCTGAAAGACAGGAGTGCCATCATGTTGGAAACCGGTAATTGGAATAGGTAACTGTGGCTTTTTCTGCATCATGGAGAACTCAGTTGGGAAGACTGTAGAAACCGTGGTTCGGCCGGGAAAACTAATTTCAATCGTGCCGTCGGAATTGGCTTTGAAGGAAGGATCCGAACTTTGAAGGGGTGTAACCTGGGGTTGTCTTGTGGCTTCATACTTTGTGATCCATGAAGAAGGAAACATCTGTTCTAGATGTTCGCGGGCGAGCTGTCTTGGCACAAAAACACTACTAGGAGTGTTGGGAGCATCAAGTGAGAGAAAGACTGTTTCGCCATTCTGTAAATGAGATGGAAGAGGGAGTTCAAGAGCATGATTTTGTACACGGTAAGTCATTTGGTGATGAAGAGTGGCCATCAAGGTATTTTGTATTTCGGGGCCAGAGATCCGAATCCGAACTTTGAAGACTGTGTTTAAGGATGGGTCATCAAGACACATGGTGAAATTGGGGAACAGGGTGAAGAAGATTGTTCCGGTATTTAATGTAGTCCGGACAGTACCAATAACAGTATATTGGTATTGTGGAAAACGTGAATCAAGAAGAGCAATACGGGAAACCATTGGAAGACCTTTCTTTGCATGTAGAGTTAAGGTCAAACGGATTGCACCAAAGTGAATATGAGTAAAACCTTCTTTGCGCCATCGTTCTGGAAACTCGGGTGGAATTTGCAAGGTGACATACTGTTCGTCGGTTGTAGCAGGTAAAGGATGAGTGGTAAACTGTAAAGCTTGGACAAAATCCTT
>JAHSUH010003371.1:0-10555 GCA_025388415.1 Cynanchum wilfordii
GATGATTTAGTATAATGATTTTTAGGTTTAGTTAGTATTTTGGTTAGTTTAGATCCCTTAGGTAAATTTTACTTAGAGATTTTGGTTAGATATAGCTTAGATATTTTAGATGTAGGTTAACTTTAGTTGATCTAGATTAGATAGCTTAGTTAGTTTAGTGCTTTAGATTAGGTTAGCTTTTGATTCTTTAGATTCTTAACCTTTAGAATAACTTAGATCTTTGGTTTTAACATCTTAGTTTGATCTTTAGTTTAGAATTTTTAGATCTAATTGTTTTTCCTAATCTCTAACTTGACTTAGTTTGTTCTAATCCTTTCTAACTTGATCTAACTAGATTCTTAGGTATGGTTAGTATAAGATCTAACTAGTCTTTTAACTTGACTCTTTCTTTGATTGATTCATATTTCATGATCTTAGTTGTATTTCCATGCTTTCGTTTTATGATTTTTGATAGTTATTATAGATATTATCTTGATTTTTAGGTATTATGCTAGAGTAGTTTAGTTTACTTCTCTTCTTAATCTTAGTTTCATTACTTGTCATTTACTTGTTTTGCATTTTCATTAGTTGTCTTACATTTCTTAGTTAGTTTTGCATGATCTTGTTTCATTTTATCTTCTTTCCTTTATTTTCTTTAAGTGCTTTCTAGTTTAGTTAGTATTCTAATAATACCTTCAATTCATGAAGAATATTATCTAGATACTTACTTTTGTTAGGAATTGATGTTATATGTTTTCTTATTCTCTATCTTTTATTTGTTAGCCTTACCTTGCATTTGATATAAGTTTTGGTATAGCTTTTCTTTTACGTTCTTCTTTTGAAATTTTTGAATTGATTTTGCATGTAGTAGATTTTATTAGGCGAAACAGCAAGAGCACTTTGGGAAAGCTATAAAGCAAATTTTCCTATAGAATTTGCTAGAGATATAGAATTAGGAGATAATCCTTATAATTTCACAAATAAAATAACACTGTTAGTTCTTGGTGAACAACCAAATATTGGTTATGATAAAAAACAAGAAACAACATTAAAACAATTAGAAATGTTACAACTTAGAAAATGGGAATTCTGTAAACCTTTCTTTTTAGATTTTATGCACATCATAGTACGAGCAGGGATGTTATCATAATCGGACAATAGGAGATAAGTTATTTTTAAAATTACCCGATCCCTTAGGTACAAAAATCTTTAGACAATATTTAGAAGAAAAGCAAAAATTAATCACTGAAGGAAAATATATTCCTGTCTTAGATAATGTAGGTACTAAAATAAAATTTATTATTGAAAAATTAGTAGAAAAATGTACTGATATAACAATTAGCAAACAATTAAAAGGAGAGTATAGTTTTTGTAAACATATTTATACCCCTCAAACATATGATAGAGTTGATAAAAAACCTAGATTTAGAAAAAATAAAAGTAAAGGTAGTAAAAAGAGATATTATTTGCGAAAGAGTAATGCTAGAAAACCTTATCTTAATAAAGATAGACATGTTAGGAGATTTGATAAGAAAAGAAATTATAATAATCGACTAAATTGTTTTACTTGTGGTAGCCCGGATCATTTAGCTAGAGAATGTAATAGGAGATATAATAATAGAAATAAAGAAGCAGTTCTCATAGAATGCGTAAATGAAGATTTATTACATATAGATGAAACTTTATCTGATACAGAAAGTATATTTAGTATTATGAGCATAGAAGACACTATTTATCAAGAACATGAAACTGGAGATTTAGGATTAGCACAAGACCTTATAGGAACACATAACTTATACCAAAACAAGATAGATCAGTTAGAATACCTTACTGAAGAATTAATGCATCTTGATGAAACAAGCGAAGCATAATGCCCGGAATTAGAAATCAACCACCGGAAACTCCCATACCACCACAGGAAACACCTATAGAAAATATTGAAGAAAATGGACAATTTAGACAAGAACAAACTTATCAATTCTTAGAAGGATTAGTAGCATGGACATATAGGACTTGTTTAACTTGTTTTGAACACAAGGTAGCTATAGCACAATTTAAAGCAAGAATTACAACACTTAGGAACAACTTACAACATATGCAGACTTTTAACACCCACCAAGGTAGTATAGTAAATATGCAAACTCAAATAGAAAGTAATGAATTAGTATTAAAAGATTTTTATAAAGATTTACACGAGAACTTGTTAATATGTCACATAGAATAACTAAAGGCAAAGGTACCTCATAATATAGGTTAGATGGAGAATGTCTTAGTTTAATGTTAGAAGATATTTCTGATTGCATAAAAAAATCATTTGATTTTAGTAATAATAGAACTTATGTTTTAAAGCAATTAACACGAATAAGATACAATCTACAAAGGCGACACGACCGTATGATAAAAAATCTTATAGGCAACAGTTTCGAAAACCAACAAGAAAAAGCACATCTTGATTTAGAAAAATTTTATGAAACTATAGGAAAGGATAGAAGTATTATACCTAGTACTAGTCAAGATCATAATCTAAAAAAAGCACCTAATCAGCACTTAGAAGAACCTAGAAATACCCCAGTAGATTCCGATGATCTAGATTCTTGGATAGATGATTTATTATTTTGTCCTGAACATATCGATGATATAATAGGTAGTACTTCTCAAAAAGATGAATTAGAAATAGAAATAGATGAATGGATAGAAGAATTTATTAATTTACCAATAGATAAACCATAACTATAATGACAACTTTTTGTTCTCATAATTGGATAGGAAATAGAGGTAGTAATGATAAACCTTGTATGTACTGTTTTAAATATCCTGTTTTACATCTTCGTTATAAATGTGATAAATGTCATAAAGAAGCATGTACTTTCTGCCTTAAAGATCATAATATTCATGTACCTTCAATTCAGAAACAACCTAATATTACTTCAAAGCATGAAACAGTAGAAATTAGGATTTTACAATTAGAAAATCTTCTTAATGAAATCCAAAAGAAACTTGAGTTATTAGAATTACAATTAAAAAGGTATGGATAGATTAGATATTTATGGAATACAATTAGACCAATATTTAGGTATAGAAGATTATGAAAATGCTTATATAATTCAAAGATATATTAAACTAGAAACAATTAAGTATAATTTAGCAAGCAACAAGGATACAAAGGAAATTTAGAAAAAATAGGTCCAAGCATAAATAAGTTAGAAATTATAAATGAAAACACGGAATATTTATCTACAAAACATTCTAGGATATATGCAGTAAAAATTAAATGTAGAATAACTATTGACAACTGGAATTTAGAAGTAATAGGTACGTTAGACTCAGGTTGTAGTAACACTATTCTTGATAGTAAACTTATCCCTTTAAAATATCAAAGTCCTATTCCTCTAGATCAACAATTTTCTGCAGAACAAATGGATGGTCAACTTTTTAAATATGATAGACAATTAAATAAATATAAAATAGCTTTTTACACTGAAAAAGGTTATACAAACCCTTATATTAATCCTAGCCGAATTTGTCTTAGAGATTTTTCCCTTAGTAAAGTTAAATTTATAATAGGATTAAATTTAGTTTTAAATCATTATTATGGTATTATTTTACAAAAAAATAACCTTAGTTTATTAGAAACACCACCTATCCCTTATACAACTGAAACCTTAAAACATCAACTGATAAATGAAGAAACAGAATGTCAATGCACCACTCCCGGTAGCTGTAAAACTAACAAAGAAAACTTAGATATAGAAGATATAGATGATTTAGAATATATAGAATTAACACCTTATTTAAATTATTCTTGTCTTTATAATTTACTTAGTACAGGACATTATGAAATAGATAACATCATCAGCAGATTAGAAAAAGATAATATATTTGGAGAAAACCCCCAATATCACTGGTCAAGAAATTCTCTTTATTGTAAATTAGAATTAAAAGATCCTCATTTTAGAATTATCTCTAAGAAAATAGAAGCAACTAATGAGAACCTTAAGGAATTTGAGATGTATATAAATGATTTACAAAAATTACAAGTTATTAGAAGAAGTACTAGTCCTCATAGATCTCCTGCTTTTATTGTTAACAAGCATAGTGAAATAGTTAGAGGTAAAAGTAGAATGGTTATAGATTATAGAAGATTAAATGATAATACAATTGATGATGCTTATGATATTCCTGATAAAGTAGAATTGATAAATAGAATACAAAATAATTTTATATTCAGTAAATTCGATTGTAGATCCGGTTTTTGGCAAATTAAAATGCATCCCGATAGCATAGAATGGACAGCTTTTACGTGCCCCTTAGGACATTTTGAATGGTTAGTTATGCCGTTCGGTTTAAAAAATGCTCCTAGTATATTCCAAAGAAAAATGGATGATATTTTTAGTAAACATAGAAATTTTGTAGCAGTTTATATAGACGATGTTCTTGTTTTCAGTAAGAATAAAATAGAACATGTAGAACATTTAAAGAAAGTATTAACTGAATTTGATAAAAATGGGATAGTCATTAGTAGTAAGAAAGCACAGTTCTTTAAAACTAATATAGAATTCCTAGGTATAGAATTAGGCAACGGTAGAATTAAACTACAACCTCATATTGCTAAGAAAGTCTTAGATTTTCCTCCTGTTAAAACTATTAAAGAATTACAAGCCTTTTTAGGATTAGTTAACTACGCTAGACCTTTCATACATAATTTAGGAAAAATGGTTGGACCTTTATATAGTAAAATAGGAACTACTGGAATGAAGCAATTTAATATAGAAGATCGGAGACAAATTGAAAAAATAAAAAATGCAGTTCAAATATTACCCGACCTTAAATTACCCTTAGATAGTGATTATATGATAATAGAAACTGATGGATGTGAACAAGGTTGGGGTGGTATTCTTAAAAGAAAACCCAATAAATATAGTCCTAAATCCAGTGAAGAATTATGTAGATATGCTAGTGGACAGTACAAAGAAAAGAATCTCAGTAGTATAGATCAAGAAATATTAGCTGTTAAGAATACTCTTGATAGTTTTAGATTATTTCTTATTAATAAAAATGAAATTTTAGTTAGAACTGATTGTGAAGCAATAGTAAAATTCTTTGAAAATAAGAATAGCAAAAGAATTAGCCAAAGAAGGTGGCTTGCTTTTAAGGATAGTATTATTAATTCAAATTATCATATAAAGTTCGAACATATTAAAGGTACTGATAATTATTTAGCCGATAGATTATCTCCTTTTTTACTTATTGATCAACAAGTACCGGAAGAACCTCCTTAGTTATTTAACAAGCATTCTAAGCTGTTATGGATACCGTTTTATTACTGGAGTCCATCGATAGTATGAATAATATTATATTTAGATCTCCCAGATACTGTTTAAGATTCACTCTTAATCCAGGTACCGTTTCATTATAGGAGCCTGAGACATTTGGGATTAGGATAATTGTTATTATTAGGTTTATTATTATTATTCTTATTATTACTGTCTTTGACATTATTTCAATATTGCAGATGGCAACCAATATTCCTAGCCAATTTAAATTCGGCCCTTATAGTCTTATGACCTTCTCCCAGAAAAATGCTTTTCGATCCCAATTTCCCCTTTTTCCGGAGCAACAATGCTTGGTTGATAATCTTTTTAATCAACCAAAATCAAACCAATTTCTCACCGTTATCCATGCTTTAGTTGGCCACCTAGCCAACCTTAATGGTCAAATCCTTTGTTTTCAACCTAAACCCTCTCCTGACCATGATGACGCCACTGAACCCATACTTTCACCCGCCTGGCGTGAAAAGGAAAGGTTACTAATTGTTGAGAATGGTAACAAAGCAAGACGCATTGCTGACCTTGAAAAGAAACTTTCAGACATGGAAAAGAAGCTCACCGAAACTGAATTTGAACCGAGCTTGCTTAAAAAAGAATGGGAAAAAGAACTACACGACAAGCAAGAACATTTAGAAGTTTTTCCCGAAAAACTTGGAGAAGTTCGTGAACCGATCCAACAGTTTGTCCTCAAAGGTACAAAGAAACATCTCTTGAAAACTCAAGTACGACTACGATCTATGGCCGCAACAAAAGAATGTCCTTTTAAAGGCATGGCCCTGAGCGTACTTATTTTTAAAGAAGATAAGCACCCCCAGCAATATTGCAAATGTGATAAGGGATTCCACTTTGTCCAAGCCTCAATTGATCTAAAGACATGGGAAGATGTGGACGACCTCTTATCTTTTAAGAACCTATTCACAACTGGGATGGTCAAGCGGATCATTGTTTCACACCCTAGACAAATCATGGATTTTATTGAACCTGTTTCATGGAGGCTAGCCTACTTACTTCAACAGATATTTAAGACTGATTGTATCCGCAACGGATATATCAATCTTGACCTCGAAACAGTTCCCCAGTCACTGACACTTCCAGATGCAGCCCGGCATACTATTTTGATCACAACACACGATTACAAACTGGATGTACAAAAGCCCCTTGACTTTTCCTACTCCCTCCTTCACGGAGATGTAGAAGAACAGTATACTATGGCTAGAGTATACATGCAAGCAGCACAACCGTTGATTCTACACATTCCACGGTATGATTATCAACTCCTCTCGGAAGATCGGAATATGAAAATATTTGGCAGTCCTTACCTGCACCACCGAACCTATGATATTCCGTTTCCTAATCATATCACCGAGGATGTGGCTCGGATGTTCCATATCCAATCCACAAGTCAACACCAACTCATCAAACGCTGTGGAGATTATCTTGACACACATGCTACGGAAACTCCACCCGGATTCATGATTGCAGGCCCCGGTACACCTGGAATGAATGATGATTATGACATGGACATGCATGAAAATATTCTGGAAGTCCGAGTGTGCCGCACTATTCATCGACAAGACCTGGCGGCTTCACTATTCACCCACTTGGCCCGATAATGGAATCACTATTTGGCGACTTCTCGCCATTGGCTATCTTTACTTTATGCTTTTTGCGTGGTTTGTTTGTATTGACAGCTGTAATATGCTTTTCGCTGTCTTAGCTTGTAAGTTTGCGTGTCTTACTTTGTAAGTCTCCTAATTTGTATGTCTATATAAAGACCTCTCTTGTAACACTAAGGATATAGATCATCATATATCCTCTCTAGAAAACATATAGTGTGAGAAAGTGTGAAGTTTGCTTTGAAGCTTGTATACGATTGATTTGCAGTTGTATTTCCGATCAACATCTATCATACTGTAAGTTTGTATTATCTTTGTGTTATTAATTTTAAGATGTTAGCTTAAAACCCCTCTGGGAAAGAGGGGAATGATTTTCAGAAACTTTCGGGAATCATATGCTTATAATGGATATTACTTCTTATATCCCTTCTGCTTTCATTGTTAGCTTGGTTTTCATGATGTTCTTTCTTTACTGTTTATTACTTTTATATGTATTGTCCTTAGTTCAAGAGACTCTGGTTAGGCTTAAGAAATATCTGTGAATATTTTGGATGCCTATTAGCCGAAAGGTTAAGGTGAGATCCGAGGATGTCTGTTCGTTCATTTTTTTACTATTCTTATGATTAATAGACTCTGGTTAGACTTAAAGAACTTGTATGGCCTGTTAGGCATAGTGTCCGTTGTTGGCCTTGGAATGGTTTCGGATGTCTATTAGCCGCAAGGTTAAGGTGAAGTCATAAGATGTTGTTTAAAAAAAAAAAAAAAAAAAAAAAAAAAAAAAAATAGAGTATATCGTTTGGAGGAAGGAAAAGAATAAGAGATTTATTCTCTATATCTTAACCAAAGAAATTCGTTGATGCTTTGGCTGAGAATTTCACCTCGGCAAAACACGTACTCTGTCTGTTTGTTTAATGAAAACCAGTTATCCTTTGGGCACAGGGTATACATTGCACGGGGCGGCATGTATGTAGTTTTAAAAAAAAAAACCCCCGTAAATTATTGGTATCGAGCGATTACTATTCCTGAAATATTTGGTTATCATCCTTATCTTTCCCAGTTTAATTACTCATATTCAAAACTAGTAGATTTGCTTATTCAATTTAACATGAATAATAATTGGAAAATTGTTGTAGGAATTACCTTTTTAGACCATACGGATTTAGATGTAATGATGGATCTTAAGTACAAATTAGGAAACGAATTATATAGATGTTCAACAGATAAAATAATGGCTACACATCATAATGAAGAATTGTTGCAATTAATATATAATTGGACAGATAAAGTTATTTCCGGTTTAATAAAAAACTCAAATATGCCAAGCATTAAAAAAGTTAAAATTAGATGATAGTACAAATCCTAGACCTACAAACTTTACAGACCCTAGACCTACGTCATTAAAATGAATATTAAAAGAATAGAATATTTGGACTTAGAAATAGAAACATATAATAGAGTTATACGAAATTTAAGTAGAAATTCAAAACTACGTTGTCATTTTCAAACTAGTCAGCCCATACACCATGACTTTCACTTGTGAACAACCTGTATTAAATACTATTATAGATTTGATAATTACATTAGGTATTAAGTTAGAAGAAATAAATAAACATAGTGAACAAGTAATTTCAAATATTAGAGATAGATTAATCAATCATTAGTAATAGAAAAGTTGGAAAATATAGAATATATAAAATCCCGGAATAATGATATGTATGCTAAAATGAAAACTCTTAATTATTCTAGTTCCACAACTATAAAAACTAGTCGGGATACAATTATAGAAAAAATAGGATCCCTTTCAAAAAATTTAGAAGAATTAAAACAATTAATATTATCATGAATACGGAAGATTACCAGAGAGCTTTAGATTTAACAGAAGCTTATTTACCCGAACCAATAGGATATTCCGGACATAATTCAACAACAGCTACTGATAAAGTTATTATCCGACAAAATAATACTATATTATGTCTCCAAGAAATAGTAATTTCCAAATTAAACTACGTAATCACAAAATTAGATAATCCTTTAATTCCTCCACCAGTAACTCCCATTCGTAGTGTAGACGTAGCTGATATTATAAGTAGATTAGATAAGATGGATCTCGGTGAACCATCTGTAAAGAAGAAAATAAATTTTAAAGATAAAAATCCTCTTTTCGGTATTAGAAAATGAATTTAGCAAGGCATTCGTTTTCGGGATCTAGTAGAACCTTATCTAATAGGACACCAACCCCAGTAGAACAAACTAATATAAATAATGGTACATTTTTAGGAAGAATTTTAAGAGGTAGTAGTTCTAGCGGTAGTAATAATTCCAAACCTATTAGGGCTTTAGAACAAGTTATAGATCTAGAATCTAATTTAGATTTATATAGATATGACCAAATTCGATTATTAAATCCAAGAATTTTATATAGAACTGGCCCATTAAACCTTGCAACTAGTTTATTACAGATTAGTAGAGAAGAACAAGTACAAGTCACAACAAATGCAGTTAATCTAGATATTATTAGCAAAGAATCAATTAATAAAATTAGGAAATCCGGTAAGAGATTAGCTCATCTTGGTTTAATTATGGTAGCAATTAGAGGACTAACTAGAAAACATGTAGGAGCAAAGGTATTAGTAGTACTCTTAGATAAAAGTTGCGCGAAAGATGCAAGAAAAGCTACTTTAGCAACAATGGAATTAGATATGAGTAAAAATGAAGCTTTATTTTATTATAGCCCCGATCTTTTGCTTTCTATAAATGACTTAGATAAGATAGTAATAGGATTACAAGCTAAAGGTTATGAAAATTTTATTAGAAATGATGGCAATTTATTAATAAACATAGGAGTTTTAGGAAAACTTACAAATGGTAGTTGTATTCAAAGTAGATTAAATATAGAAGGAATTACAAAACCTATCATATCTAAAGGAATTAAATTTTTAGAACCTATGAAAATAAAGCAAGATAATTTAGAAGGATCAGAATGGAACTTAGGAAAAAATCTATCTAGTTCGGAATCTATTAATACACCAGAATCACATGAAATGTTCAAAAACCGTGATGCTTTGGCTGAGAATTTCACCTCGGCCAAACACGTACTCTGTCTGTTTGTTTAATGAAAACCAGTTATCCTTTGGGCACAGGGTATACATTGCGGGCGGCACGGGGTGTACTGCACTCGATACCAATAATTTACCGGGGGTTTTTTCCAAATATATTATCTTTTTCTAATCTGCTGATGATGTTATCTATTTCATAATGTCTTGTACTAAGTAAATTATAAAGACAAGAATAATTTAAATAAGGTGTTAATTATATATATTCTAAATCATCTATATCTTCTATATCTAAGTTTTGTTTGTTAGTTTTACAGCTACCGGGAGTGGTGCATTGACATTCTGTTTCTTCATTTATCAGTTGATGTTTTAAGGTTTCAGTTGTATAAGGGATAAGTGGTGTTTCTAATAAACTAAGGTTATTTTTTTGTAAAATAATACCATAATAATGATTTAAAACTAAATTTAATCCTATTATAAATTTAACTTTACGAAGGGAAAAATCTCTAAGACAAATTCGGCTAGGATTAATATAAGGGTTTGTATAACCTTTTTCAGTGTAAAAAGCTATTTTATATTT
>JAHSUH010003378.1:0-52093 GCA_025388415.1 Cynanchum wilfordii
TGGGATATTTGCACTTGATGTTTGAAACCAAAGATAAAGATAGGATGAAGAAGAAAATTGGGAATAAGATGTTAAGCTTCATTTTTCTCTCTCTCTAAACTGTTTTCTTTCTTTTGCAACTGCAGCGTATCCACTGACTACTGTATATTTATAGTAGCTACGGGCAATGCATGCATGCATCTAGATACATACATACATACTGATGGTGCTCCCATGTGCATTGATCCACTTGATCGCAGTCTATATAAATATATAATATATATATATATATATATATATATATCTTTGAACGCATTTTCACAGGTTGTCCCACCAATGCACTTGATTTTGTATCCTTATTCTTGATATTGCTGTCCACTACTCAGAGCGCATGCGTATTATTTTAATGTTTATCTCAAAAAAAACACGCTCCATTTTCTTAAATTGTCAAAGAAATTAAGTTTTTTTTTAAAAAAAATTTAAAAGTTGTCCTAACTTAATGGTCTAGGAGTCTCTCTCAACCATTCAAATTTCTCTTAGCATTGGTTTAAAAGTTTTTCTCTTACTTGACGATTTGTCAAGAGGTTAAGGGTTTTAAATTTCACCCGGAGTTCCACAATTCGAGATATATTCTCAAATGCGGGTATATCCGCACTGTTGAGCCTTCCAAGATAGATTAGTTTGAGCCGAAAGAGTATGGGATATCACCTAAAAAACTTTAAAAAAAAAAAAAAAAAAATGTATTTTTTTTTTTTTAGAATATAGAAATTTTATTAGCACCCTGCCATTCAGAAAAAAAAAATGTACTTATTAATATTAATTTTAATACTTTTATACTTAATACTTCAGTACTCAGTAATTATTTTTATTCAATAAAGTAAATTAAAAATTATTTTTGCATTTTGAACAAAGTATTAAATTAATTTTTATATTTTTTTTCAAAAAACTATATATAATTTTTTTATAAGCCTCCATTAATTAAATAAGGTAGTGTGAGTCATTACATGAATTCAACAGTTATCTTTCTTGATCCATTCCAACTTTTATGACACGTGATTTATTTTGTATTTAATATTTTTAATATATTCTACATTAGAGACATGCTTAAGCAAATAACTTTTATTATTATTATTATTGTTTCAAAAAAAGCCAGCGTTCTAAAACCGCGTTTTCGCGTTTCCCATGAAAAAGAAGTGTGATTCTTATCTCATTTATTAAATACATTAAAAATATATAATAGCACAATATTTGGTATATCAATTTTTTTTTATAGTGTTTACAATCTGAAGTAATTAATTATGGGAGTTGTCGGCTGATGTTGGTGGAGATGGCAGATGAGCCACTCCCCACCCTCCCCAATGGGAGTTCGACACCCATTCCCCTTTGTATAAAAAAAAAAAATATGAGAGTGCTTTTGTTAGTAACCGTATAATCACTGATAATATTATTATTGCATCTAAGGTATTTCATTGGTTGAATAGGTGATGTGTAATTTGAGTTATAAAATATTAATATAAATAATATAAATAATCGAATAAATAATACTAAAAATAATAATAATTTTTAATATTAAAATAGGTTTGTCACTTAATAAAATAACTCAATTAGGCAGAGCACCTATCGAAATAGTTTAGTAAATAAGGTGATATTCAGATTTTAAATTTATAAAAATCGTTTTTCCCTAAGACTTCTATTAAATTCTAGTGTGGAAAATATAATCAAACTAATTATGAATATGATTTGTGATTAAGGATCATTCAACAAGTAAACCAACCAATATCAAGAATGATAAGATTGATTTCTAAATCCTAGAAAGCAAGGTAAATGAACAATGTAAGGAACAAAGCAAGTAAAAAGGTTGGGAGGAATTCTTTGTAAAATATAGGTGAGATAAGAGGATACAAAATACCAAGTATAGGATAATCTTGGATCTAGTATCATAGCTCCACCAAATAGATAAAATTCCATCAATCATCCTGGTCCGGTCCATCAATAGGAAACTAATCACATCAACTTGGCACTAATCGTATATCCCGGTCCGGCCTAACAATTAGTGTTAATCCGAACCACAATCTCAAATCAAAGCTTGTACTAAAGATAAAATTCAGATCTAAAGTCATCAATGAAATTGCAATTCGAATTAATAAAACCACAATCATTCCATCCAAGAACATCACAATATCTCAAGTAATTTGTAAAATAAAACCAACCAAATCTACCTATAAGAAATGTAGAAATGAGAATTCCTAAGGTTGGTTAACTAATTACAAAGAATAACAAGGAATAATAGAAGAAAAGGGGAAAGTGAAACATAGACATTAAACCTTCTTCCTCTTCAACTCCTTCTCTTGATTCTTCTTTGATTCTTCAACTTGGATCTTCAATTTGTGTAGCCCAAATACCCTAGAATATATTCAGTAAATTTCCTTACGGATCGAGGCAAACTCACCAAATTAACCCCAAGATACTCAATACTACAACAAGTAGAGAGTGATCTCTAAGAAAATTGGAAAATCAAAGTATAGATCTCTCTCTAAGTTCTACCAAACCTCTAAAATTACTTAGCAATTAAGCCTAATCAAACCTCTATCCAACCTCAAATAATGGTAAAAATCCCAATATTTATAGATAACCAAAACAGGGGTAAAATAGTAATTTTACACAAAAATCTCTAAAATCTCGGAATAGAGCCAAACACGGGCTCGGTGACGGTTTCATCACCGAGCGCGTGTTCTTATGACCGTGTTGTTCCTTCTTGATGGTTGTGTTCTTGAACCGAGCGCGTGTTCCTTGGCTTGGCATGGCGTGTTCTTGGATTGAGCGCGTGTTCCTGGATTGGTTGTGTAAAACTTTCCGGAAATTGCATATTTAGTCCCTAAACTTCGCTCTTTTGATCAATTGACTCCACGAACTTCCCGAAAACAGAATTATCACAATTAAATGCACAATTAACATATTTATCTCAATTTACTCTAATAAACCTCAACAATTATGCACAAATACCCTTCCAAAACATTACCAAATTTAGCGTTATCATAATACCCCCACAACTTAACCTTTGCTTGTCCTCAAGCAAATCAAAGAAGGAATTTTGAACAAACAAATTTTTGAAGAGAAGTGCATAAATGTTTTCTCAAAGAATTCAAAGTAACTAGTTTACTTTTCAAAGATCTCATAAACAAAGTGTTTAAGGAATGATTCACTTCTATGCCTCATCAAGTGTTTTCATGTTTAAATCAAGAAATATAAAATTGAACAAATCATTTTCAACTTAATTACGAAAAACGATCATAAAAGCATCCCGAGTGAAGTGTGTGCTCTATCTCAATTAGTGATCCAAATAGCAAATTTCTTTTCAAAGCAAATTACTCAAATAGTGGTTCGGTCGATCAAAAACTTCAACAACGAGAAATAATCACAATCAAATCTCAAGAAACAAGCCACTTATTCAAAAGTAAATTTTTATTCAATTTATTCTCTTTTATTCAAGGTTTTTATTGTTTGCTTAACAATATCAACTTTAACTACCCTTGTAACGAGTTCCACTCCGATGACTCCCGGATCCCGAGGACCTTAGGGCACCGGGCATTCAATTCCCATAAGAAGTGGTGCTCAAGTAGCAAAGGATACATGCAAATAACCTTTTATTCAACAATTTATTCAACGAAAATTAAAAGTGTGGCAAGTATCTCAAAGATTTTTCAAGTGAAAACGCAAGTTATTTCCATTCCCAAAAGACTTAATACTATTCAAATAAATGTCCAAAAGTAGTCCACTAATCGGAACAACCAACCAAAAATAGCTGTGTCAAAACAAGTTTTTTCAGGATTTTCCTATAATCATGCTCGTATCAAGTATCAACAAAATGAACTAAATCAAATCTAGAGACTTTCAACAATCAACAACCGATATCTACCATCGGCTAAGCAAATCAAATTCCAAAACAAAGTTCACAAAATAATCTTTTCAAGTAAACTAATCATTTTGAAAAATTTGAAAAATTAAGCAATTTTTTTTGAAAATATTAGCAAATTGAGATAAACGAACACACACCTACCCCATAACTTGAATATTACACTATCCTCAGTGTAAAAGCTAATACCCCACAACTTATTTGAAAAATAAATAAGTGCGAGAAAACTATAAATACAAAACGGGAATAAGTGTGAAAAAACTAGAAAAATAAAAACAAGAAAATTTTATTCAAAACGGGAAAGTATACTATGAACACAAAAGATAATCATATAAATTCAAATAAATCAAATAGTACATAAACCAAGTATGACTCGATAAAAGCGGTAAAAGGAAAGGGAAGAAAGACAAATCTTGTTTCCGAGCAAGCATGCTTGGAACTTATTTTGTTCCTTTCTTAGGAGCTTCTTCCTTCTTCAATGACTTTTATAAGGCTTGCTTTGTCCTCCCTAACAACATCATCTTTCGATGCATCCGATGGAATTTTGTTTGGTGTTGTTAGGGAGTGATCATTTTTGCTTGTTCTGAAAATTGCTCGGACAAATGTCCTACTTGCATTTCCAGGTTTTGTAGTGAAGCCTATTGATTCCTGTTTTACCTTCAACAAACAATTAAGAAAGATAGAATAGAACAAAACAAAGAAAGAGAGAAATTACAAGATTAAAAATGTCCTACTACAAACGATCTAGTAAAGAAATTAAAAGATTGTGAAAAACAAGGTAAATAAATCATATTACCTACAAAAAAAGAAAAGAGAGATTAGTAAGGATAAAAGGAAAGAAAATATAAGATTATTAAATAATGCTAATCTAATCAAAAAATAAGTAAAAGAAAATGAATTAAATTAATTGAATGAAAGAAAGAAGAAAAAGAATGAAAGAATAAAAGAATGATGGAATGAAATGTAAAGGAAATAAAGAAATTTGAAAGAAATAAAATGGAGAAGGAATTGAAAAGATTTAATGAGCATGCAAGATTAAATAGAAAAGGAAAAGAAATGGATAAGAAATAAATTCTGGAAATTAATTTGAAGAAGTGAAAATGAAGAGAAAATTTAGCATGCTCTCGGGTAGAAAGAACAGGGGAAAAAGCAGGGGAAATAAAATTTCAGTTCTGGAATTTGTACAAAACAGAGGACAAATACAGAGATACACAATAATTAGCTACTGGAATTTTGAATAAAACAGAGGAGAATGCATGCTGAAATTTTCAGAATGACCAAAACAGATTGCAACTTGCAAATTTCTGGGCACATTACAACAAAAACAGTGAAGAAGACTCACTGAAATTTGACAAAAACAGAACAAAATATGTAACAACTGCTGGATTTAAAATTCAGCAGCAATGAGGCATACAAAATGCTACTGGACTGCACAAAAATTTCATCAAAAACAGTGTATAAAAGTAATTCATCAAGCTGCTGGAAAATAGAACAAAAATGCTCATGCATTTGAATTTTCTAATTTGACCATAAGAAAGAAGTGATACATACACATATAAACTACATGCTATTACATGAAGAATAGAAAGAAATGCAATTACAAACTACTAACAAATCTATATACCATTATTTACAATGCCATGTAGAATGAAATTATAAAGAAACCATGCATAAACAAAGAAAACAAAGAACAACATTCTACCTACTGGAAATTGAAATATATTATATATATATCAACTAATCTAGTATACTGCATGCAAGAAGGACTGCTGGACGAAATTTGCAATAGAAATGCAATCCTAAACACTAATGTTACTGCCATGGAACTTTAGAAAACTAAATGCAAACTAAACTACCAAGGAAGACAAACTAATGCATCTACAAACAATTCATGCAAAACTATGCAAAAAGAAATTACACAACAGCCATGAACTAACCTACTGGAAAATGTAGTACAAACAGAAAATATCATGCATTTGCTACTAAATGAAGTGAAAAACAAAACATACAAAAACTATTGTAATGCAAAGACAAGCTAAGCTAAACTAAACTTAATTATGCAAAATGTTATTAACTATGCAAAATAATTAAATGCAATCTTTATGAACTAATATACAAACTTATGACATGGAAAGTAAAGTAGATACAATTCATAAATCCTACTGTACGCAAGAATCTAAATGCTACTACCATGAAAATTTTAGCAAACTACCTATAGTATATGCAAATTAAAATTTCAAAGCATAAATAAACAATTCATACAATAAATATGTACAGTATACTGCCTAATTCAATTCCATGCATATGATAAATATACAAGCTAACTACAACTCATGCAAAAACAAAACAAAACATACAAGAAACTACTGAATTAAAAACAAGGCAGCAGTGGTGTAAAAATGCTGCCACTGTACTGCCCAAAATTTCAGCAAAAACTGAACAAAATCAAGCATACCATAAATTTCTGGATTAAACATTTCAGCAGCAGTGCAAACCAAATGTTACTGGACTGCCCAAAAATAATTTTACTGAAAATGCAGTGTACAAAAACATACCAAAAACATCTAGCTACTGGAAAATCAAGTATAATAGACAAAACATCATATGCATATTCATCCGAATATCTTGAATCAATTGCAAGAAAAACAAAGCATGCAAACTAACTAAATCATATGCAAGAACGAATATAATGAAATCTGAAAACGAAATGTAACAAAGCTCATGAAGTGAATTAAATAACTAAACTAAAAATGTTGGTCATTAAACTAGCATTTCTTAGAATTAGTTTCTAAGAATGCTTATTACTCAACAAAAAGCTATACATATTTATTACCTAAAGAATTAAAAGATAACTAGATAAATTCCTAAAGATGCAAATCTAAAAATAACAATGGTGACCATTTATTGAAAAATTTACTACATGCAAAATCTAACAAAAATTTCAAAAGAAAAAAAAAATTAAAAAGAAAAGCTATACCAAAACTCATATCAAACACAAACTAAAGCTAACAAATAAAAGATAGAAAAAAATGAAGAACATCTAATCATCAATACCTAACAAAAGTAAGAATCTAGATAATAGTCTTCATGAATTGAAGATATTATTAGAATACTAACTAAACTAGAAAGTACTTAAAGAAAATAAAGGAAAGAAGATAAAATGACAAGATCATGCAAAACTAACTAAGAAATGTAAGACAACTAAAGAAGATACAAAACAAGTAAATGACAAGTAATGAAACTAAGATTAAGAAGAGAAGTAAACTAAACTATTCTAACATAATACCTAAAAATCAAGATAATATCTATAACAACTACCAAAAATCATGAGACGAAAACATGGAAATACATCTAAGAACATGAAATAGAAATCAATCAAAGAAAGAATCAAGTTAGAAGACTAGTTAGATCTCATACTAACCATACCTAAGAATCTAATTAGAACAAGTTAGAAAGATTAGAACAAACTAAGTCAAGTTAGAAAGTAAGAAAAACAATTAGATCTAAAAATTCTAAACTAGAGATCAAGCTAAGATGTTAAACCTAAAATCTAGGTTATTCTAAAGGATAAGGATCTAAAGAATCAAAAGCTAACCTAATCTAAAGCACTAAACTAACTAAGCTATCTAATCTAAATCAACTAAAGTTAACCTAAATCTAAAATATCTAAGTTATATCTAACCAAAATCTCTAAGTAAAAGTTTACCTAAGGGATCTAAACTAACCAAAACACTAACTAAACCAAAAAATCATGAAACTAAATCATCTAACCTAAGATCTAAATCCAAAAATCTATAATCTAAGCAAAAGAAATTCTAAGAAAAATGAATCAATAAGAAAGCAAGAGAAACAAAATACAAGTAACATGAGAAAACTACTAAAGTAAGAATAAGAAAAATCAAAGAAAATCAAAATTAAACTACTCAACTAGAAATAAGAAACAAATGAAATCGAAAACATCTAAACTAAATGAATTAAAATCGATCTAGCAAATATCCAAGATCTATCAAAGAGATAAAAGATATTCTAAGAATTAGACATGAAAAGTAAAAGTTACTTGAGAATGATATCTTAAAACAAATCATATCAAAATTAATTCGTTATAAATTTCACACCGTTGATGAAAATTTTTCCCAAAAATTACAAACGAACTTAGAGGAAAAACATCACGAAAATTAATAGGATTCCCCGGCAACGGCGCCAAAAATCCGATGTGTAATTTGAGTTATAAAATATTAATATAAATAATATAAATAATCGAATAAATAATACTAAAAATAATAATAATCTTTAATATTAAAATAGGTTTGTCACTTAATAAAATAACTCAATTAGGCAGAGCACCTATCGAAATAGTTTAGTAAATAAGGTGATATTCGGATTTTAAATTTATAAAAATCGTTTTTCCCTAAGACTTCTATTAAATTCTAGTGTGGAAAATATAATCAAACTAATTATGAATATGATTTGTGATTAAGGATCATTCAACAAGTAAACCAACCAATATCAAGAATGATAAGATTGATTTCTAAATCCTAGAAAGCAAGGTAAATGAACAATGTAAGGAACAAAGCAAGTAAAAAGGTTGGGAGGAATTCTTTGTAAAATATAGGTGAGATAAGAGGATACAAAATACCAAGTATAGGATAATCTTGGATCTAGTATCATAGCTCCACCAAATTCAAGTCTAAAGTAGAATCTCTTCCATACGGATCATGGCAAGAAATTCCTAGATTAAGAACACTTGAATGTTGACAAGATCAAATCTCCCATCAATCATCCTGGTCCGGTCCATCAATAGGAAACTAATCACATCAACTTGGCACTAATCGTATATCCTGGTCCGGCCTAACAATTAGTGTTAATCCGAACCACAATCTCAAATCAAAGCTTGTACTAAAGATAAAATTCAGATCTAAAGTCATCAATGAAATTGCAATTCGAATTAATAAAACCACAATCATTCCATCCAAGAACATCACAATATCTCAAGTAATTTGTAAAATAAAACCAACCAAATCTACCTATAAGAAATGTAGAAATGAGAATTCCTAAGGTTGGTTAACTAATTACAAAGAATAACAAGGAATAATAGAAGAAAAGGGGAAAGTGAAACATAGACATTAAACTTTCTTCCTCTTCAACTCCTTCTCTTGATTCTTCTTTGATTCTTCAACTTGGATCTTCAATTTGTGTAGCCCAAATACCCTAGAATATATTCAGTAAATTTCCTTACGGATCGAGGCAAACTCACCAAATTAACCCCAAGATACTCAATACTACAACAAGTAGAGAGTGATCTCTAAGAAAATTGGAAAATCAAAGTATAGATCTCTCTCTAAGTTCTACCAAACCTCTAAAATTACTTAGCAATTAAGCCTAATCAAACCTCTATCCAACCTCAAATAATGGTAAAAATCCCAATACTTATAGATAACCAAAACAGGGGTAAAATAATAATTTTACACAAAAATCTCTAAAATCTCGGAACAGAGCCAAACACGGGCTCGGTGTGGTACGTAACACGGGCTCGGTGGCGGTTTCATCACCGAGCGCGTGTTCTTCGGCCCGTGTTGTTCCTTCTTGATGGCCGTGTTCTTGAACCGAGCGCGTGTTCCTTGGCTTGGCAGGGCGTGTTCAATGGCTTGTCGGGGCGTGTTCTTGGATTGAGCGCGTGTTCCTGGACTGGTTGTGTAAAACTTTCCAGAAATTGCATATTTAGTCCCTAAACTTCGCTCTTTTGATCAATTGACTCCACGAACTTCCCGAAAACAGAATTATCACAATTAAGTGCACAATTAACATATTTATCTCAATTTACTCTAATAAACCTCAACAATTATGCACAAATACCCTTCCAAAACATTACCAAATTTAGCGTTATCAATAGGGCTTCTTCTTGTCATGATGCATGCGCTCTTAAAATTGATATGAGTAAGGCTTAGGATAGAGTGGAATGGGGTTACCTTTGTTGGGTTGTTAAAAAAAATGAATTTTCCATAGCGGTTGATTTGTACGGTTTTAAAAATATGTGATTATAGTCAAATAGGCTAAGATTAATTCAATTAGATAATAAGCAGTTTAGGGTGTTTACCGAGTCGTTTCCCTAAGAAACTTAATCGAGATCAATTAATAAGAAATTAAAAACGATAAAAGGATGAATTTTTAGATTGGGAAATTGTAGAAACAATAAATTAATAAGAAACACGCAAATATCGATTTAGAATTTCAGTCCAAGAGTAATGATTCAATCCAAATTCTTCCTCGTTCCTTAATAAATTTTTGAATTTTAAAACTAATTCCTTGATTGAATACTAAATGCAATCCCTAATTAGCATTTGTATCACCTACTAACAATCGGCTAAAATTCGATTAAACAACAAAAGAATATCACAGACAATCCCCTAATCAATCAATTCAAGTTTAATCTAAGATCCGTGATAATACCAAGGCAATTCGTCAATCAACAAAATTGTTCAAAATTGAAATCAATCGCAAATAATAAAATCTCAACTTAATCCAATTAACAATCATCAAAAGAATCAAGTAAAAACCTCTTCAATATTTAGTCAATCGCTCTAAAAATTGAATTGTTTAAAGTATTGAATTCGAAATTGGAAATTACCTTAGAACCCGAAATTTGTTTGGATCATGAACCGAAACTTGTTTTGAAGTCATCCCCCAGACTAAATTGGAGTTGATGGTCGCCTCCTTAATCTCTTTTCTCTCTAAACCTCAAAAATTTGCTAAGAATGAATGATCCATAGCGACTGCCCTAATTTTTCCTTTTTATTAACCTTGTTTTCTTCTCCAATTATTATGGGTCTTGTAAATTACAGGCTTAATTAATTATGGTAAGACTTCAAAACATTGGGCCTTAAAAATAAGAGAAATTACGAGCCCATTCGTTTAATAATATAATAAATCTAAATTTATTACAATTATCAAAATAACATATAAAAGTCCAACAATAATAAAAATGGATGCAATAAATGTATGTAAGGGATTAAAAGTATATAAATTCGTATTCTATCATTGATTGAATTTGTTTTGATTTGTGATTCCACTATTAGATTCAGAATTTTGGTGAATGCGGTTCCAAGTACACAGTTCACTCCTACTAGGGGCATTCGCCAAGGTGACCCCCTCTCCCCATATCTGTTTATTTTATGTGACTAAGGTTTATCTTATCTTATCAAGCATGTTGTGTCAAAGGACCCGTGGGAAGGTATTCGTATGGGTATAAATGCACCATAACTCTCCCATCAATTTTTTTGTAGACAATTGTCTTTTATTTATGAAGGATAATACCGGTAGTACCACTATTCTACTATTGGTATTAAGGTCATATGAGGAGGTTTTAGGACAAAAAAATTAATATTAAGAAATCATCGATTTTCTTCTCCAAATGCATGGCTATGGATAGAAAGCAAGCCATTGTGCACTTTGTTTGGGAATGGGCAACTCGTCTCGAGTAGGGAAGAAAAATACCTTGGGCTTCCTTTTCTTATCACAAGATCCAAATGGAGATTTTTTCGTAATTGAAAGACAAGTTTTGGAAAAAGACTCATTGATGGAAGGAAAAGATATTGTCACATGTGGGAAAATATATTCCGATTAAGGTGTCCTCTAAGTTATCCGAACCTATGCTATGTCGGTGTTCAAACTTCTCATTTATTTATGTAATGATATACATGTGCCCAATGACTCACGGAGGATATTTCTTTAAAGAATTCAGGAGACCCTGCCTGACACTGTACTTGCCACAACGCTGTGACCAGAAATCACCGTGAGTCATTAGGCCTGCGAAGTATAAAGTACAAATGTTAGAAGAAAGTCTTCAATAGGTATGGCAGACGAACTAACAACAAAAGCAAAAATATCAATCTGAGTCTACCCTTACCGGTTCGACACCCCCTCAAGTTAGGTGCAGTACAAACTGCACACTCGATAGAAAAGACAAGTCTCGGATGGAGAGTCCACATGGGATTCACTTCGTCCACTTCGAAGCCGAGTTCCATTCGTCCAGCTTCAAGGCCAAAACCGAGCCCACACCACGAAAGACTCTATAACTTAGTAAGTCGCTAGTGGAATAAACTTGAGTTTGGGTTTCGAGATCGGACCCTAAAGCTTCGGAGATTGCTTTTAAAAAATCACGTTCAGCCTTGAATAACATAGGGTTCTTAGGGGGTTTGGGCCACTTATACAATTCCCAAATCAAAGGACTAAAGGGAAAGCCGACTCTAGACTCGACCATGATCTACTTATCCTGCCAGTTTACTCTATTCGGAAGGGAGTTAAAAAGTAGGACTCAACTCTTCCTAGGGCGAAGTGACATTGAATTTCCCACCATTTCGATTGGGGAGTAAAACTACTCAAGGATCGAGGGAGTGAACTCGCATCCCATCCGACGACAAAGAACAATCAAAGCCATTATATTCCTAACAGCGTTGGGATGAATTTAAGCAGGTTGAACTCGAGCATGAGTAAAGAAATCGACAAAAACGGGGTCGAGAGGCAAGCGAACTCCAACTCTAAAGTGAGCAAGGGGAATGGGGATGTAGTCTATCGATATTCGACCAGCTTCCGGTACAACGAAGACTCAATATTTGGTGGGGTCTACACCGTAACTAAGAGCTTTGGCTTCAGCAGTTTGCTGAGAAATGGTACATCGATGAAGTTCGAAGTGGGATTTAGACAGGTCTGGACAATATAAGGCTCAAAAACCACCCCTTCAGGGGACATCGCCTACGGGGTCTCTAGATTGGTACGAGGCCACAGTAACCCTTTCCGACTCGAGTAAGGTTCTAGATCGACGACCCCCAGTACTTCGCCTAGAAGGATCTACCCCAAATCCTCAGCCATCAGATTTCTATCTCTTCCTCAGAAAGAGGGTTACGCTCATCTTCGAAGTTATACATACTAATCTCAACCTGCGAATGATCATCATAGAAGCCTAAGATATCTAACATGAATGCTTTAATTAGTCTTATGTTCAAGCAACTGAGCATTTCAACCCCTAAATAAAGGGATTGATTCGGGTCATACCCTAAAGTTTCTAAGTCAGCAGGTTCAATACTAAAGAAAACAGTATTTCCAACTTCGCCAGATACACCTTGAAAATCAAGGCATATCTTCCAACAATCATCAGTTCTACTATACAAAATCAAATCCGGCATACTGAAAGCTCTAATAGTCTTTATCCCAACAGTTTTTCGACCCATGATAACAGGAGATGAAAAGGAAATTAAAAAAGAAAAAATATATATACCTTTTTCCAAAGAACTGAATCTGTGAGTTAAAGGGTTTCAAAAACATGGCAAAACTCAGCAGAAAATTAGAGCAAGATTGAAGTAAATTGAAACCGAAGATAAAGGACGGAGAACATTTAAAGATTTTGCAGAAAATAATCTATCAAAAATTTCAAAGATTGCACATAGGGGGTTTCAGAAAGTGAAGAAATGAAGATGAAAAGGGGAATGATGAAATAAGAAGAAGAGAAAGAAAGAAAAAGAAGAAAAAGGGATAATAAATAAAATAATATTATTATTATTAATTCTCATCATTACGCTACAAGAAGAGAGAAAAAATGGCAACCGTCACTTACTAAGAAGAGAGAAAAAATGGCAACCGTCAGAAGTTATTACTGACGACTGCCACACGCGGAGGGAAATTCAACCGCCAATTGTCAAGGGTAAAATTTTGAAAATTTTCTCAGAAGTCTTTCAAGTGTACATACGATTAAGGTTTATTTTAATATAAGTAAATCCCAGTGAAAATTAATAGACAACATGACTAAATCGAAGTAAATAAAGCAGAAATCAAAGTAAAGCAAACAGAAATCGAAGTGAAGAATAAAGCTCACTTTCCTGCGAGTTAAACAAAGGAGGATTAAAAAGTCTTGAAAAATCCGTCTCAATTATCTCTAAATTATAATGGAAAATAAGTGGCGGGTCCCACTAAAATAGTAATTATCAATTAAGGCTGGCATAACCATAAAATAACATAGTAAAGATCTAATGACATAATCCCACTAAAAAATAAAAAAATTTGCCTCGAAAGACTTATCATTCAGGGAGATCATGGTTTACAAGCTCCCTTAAATGATATTCAAATTCCAGTAGTTATTTTTCATGCTAAAATAGGGTTTCAAGTTCTGGGTTTTGATTCTCCATCTCATCAAAAGTATATAAAGAGTTCATAAACTATTTCTTCTTCAAAACATCTATTAATCTAAACGACTAATTTTTGCATCGGAGGTCTAAACGGAGAAATATCTCTACTTAGACTTGTTTGCAGGTTTACAGTCGCCGGATTAGATCTTCAAGATATCTTCACCAAGGGTTGATTTTATATTTGTTTCAACCGTTTTGACTTTTTTTCACACCTTTTTAATTCCAAATATCTGTTTGAATGATTTTTGCTCCTTCACCTTCCTTGCAGCTGATTTTGGCTTAGAAGGGAGGGAACAAAACGGTGGCGTTACAGTACCCTAATTGCTCTGCTGGACAGACTACAAAGTCAGTTGCATCAGGATTGGAACACACAATGATATCACTCAGTTGGAAATTGCCATGCTTGTCTTGATTACACCCTATTCCATTTAAACCCATAGCTTTTAATACACTTTCTGCATCATAGGATCCTCCATTTGGTTTAATATCTGCGTACAAAACCAACAATGAATATTCCATAATATTATATATATATTAGTAATTTTCATGGAACAAAAAAAAAATACTATGTTTCTTAATTACTTGCATCAGTTAATTTCTTTAAGAAATTAGCTTTCTTCTTGAGTTTCAAAGCTTTATCAAAGAACTGATGAAGATTCATTTGTGAACACGTCCCATAATTTCGCCATTCTCGTGACCATAACTTCTCGCTTTTACCAGCTGGGCAATCTAGTGATGGCCAATGACCTCCCAATCTTGGAACTAAATCTTTTATCTGCATGCATAACACATAAATAAAATTAAGTTCTCATATTTATATATAACAAGAAGCAAAAAGATTAAATTGAAGTCTTAAATTTCATAATATATATATATATATATATATATATATTTGTATATGGTGTCAGAATCTAAAAAAAAACACTACCTTGGAAATATTAAAGCGGTCCCGAGGATTGCAATTTTGGGGCCATGTACCGTTGAAGTAATATGGCCTCATCTCAACAATGACAAAATCTTTGGCTGGTTTCGAATTCTCATTATAACAACACCCTTCCTTTGTATTGCATATAGACCCTGGCCACTGCATTAATCCACAACATAAAATTTAAATATATTTTCCGAGGCATAATATACATATATAATATATATATATATATATATATATATATATATATATATATCTAAGCAATTTAATGTATGTAAAGTGTTAATATCACCTCTAGTGTAAAGAAGAAAAAATCGGGTTTGGGATCTTTGCAAGAGATGTTTGAAACCAAAGATAGAGATAGGATGAAGAAGAAAATTGGGAATAAGATGTTAAGCTTCATTTTTCTCTCTCTCTAAACTGTTTTCTTTCTTTTCTACTGCAGCGTATCCATTGACTACTGTATATTTATAGTAGCTATGGGCAATGCATGCATGCATCTAGATACATACATACATACTGATGGTGCTCCCATGTGCATTGATCCACTTGATCGCAGTCTATATAAATATAAATATATATATATATATATATATATCTTTGAACGCATTTCACAGGTTGTCCCACCAATGCACTTGATTTTGTATCCTTATTCTTGATATTGCTGTCCACTACTCGGAGCGCATGCGTATTATTTTAATGTTTATCTCAGAAAATACACGCTCCATTTTCTTATATTGTCAAAGAAATTAAGTTTTTTAAAAAAAAAAAGTTTTCATCTAAGTTTGATGGTCTAGGAGTCTCTTTCTCAACAGTTTAAATTTTTCTTGGTATTAGTCTAAGAGTTTCTTTTTTACCTCCCGACTTGTCAAGAGGTTAAGGGTTTAAATTTCACCTGGAGTTCCACAATTCGAGATATATATTCTCAAATGCAAGTATATCCGCATTGTTGAACCTTTCTGGATGGATTAATTTGGGCCGGAGGGTCTGGGATACCACCTAAAAAAAATTTTAAAAAAAAAAAAATAAATTGTACTTTTTTTTTTTTAGAATATAGAAATTTTATTAACACCCTGCCATTCAGAAAAAAAAAATGTACTTATTAATATTAATTTTAATACTTTTATACTTAATACTTCAGTACTCAGTAATTATTTTTATTCAATAAAGTAAATTAAAAATTATTTTTGCATTTTGAACAAAGTATTAAATTAATTTTTATATTTTTTTTCAAAAAAGTATATATAATTTTTTTATAAGCCTCCATTAATTAAATAAGGTAGTGTGAGTCATTACATGAATTCAACAGTTATCTTTCTTGATCCATTCCAACTTTTATGACACGTGATTTATTTTATATTTAATATTTTTAATATATACTACATTAGAGACATGCGTAAGCAAATAACTTTTATTATTATTATTATTGTTTCAAAAAAAGCCAGCGTTCTAAAACCGCGTTTTCGCGTTTCCCATGAAAAAGAAGTGTGATTCCTATCTCATTTATTAAATACATTAAAAATATTATAAAAAAAATATATATATATATATATATATATATATATATCAATTACCTTCACTATCTCCATATCTAAATTATCTCAATTACATTTACTATCTTCATACCTAAATTATCTCCATTATTTTCAATATCTTCATACCTAATTACTTTCACTATCTTTATACCTAATTACTTTCATTATCTTCATACCTAATTACTTTCACTATCTTCATACCCAATTCCTTTCATTATCTTCATCCATTATTGTTATTATTTACATTATCTCTACTACCTCTTCATCCCTATAAATAGGGGTTAAAATGTGTAGTTTTGAATACACAAGAATATATATGAAATATACAATAAAGCTTCTCTCAAAAAAGCTTATCTTCCTTTTTTATCTCAATATTACATTTTGTTTTATATTTCTTTTAGTAACAATAATTTTATTTTGTTCTATATTTCTTTTAGTAACAATAATTTTATTTTGTTCTATATTTCTTTTAGTAACAATAATTTTATTTTGTTCTATATTTCTTTTCGTAACAATAGTTTTATAACACGTTATCAGCACGAGTCTCTAACCAACTGAGACTAGCACGAGGCTCTACTACCGAGTAAAATATTTTTGAAGTTTATTTGAAGAATAATCAACTTGAAGTTTGTGAGATTATTTGTTTAATTCACAACCAAAAGTTTGTGAGATTATTTACATTGAATATTATTAACTCACAACTTGAAGTTTGTGAGATTACCAAATGGCTATGGTCCCCTTTTATGGGTTGAATGATGACATTGAAAGTGTATGTCTAATTGACAGTGGAACTACACACACCATACTGAAATACGGGAAATATTTTTCTCATTTGAATGTGGGAGAAACAAGTGTTACCACAATAAATGGTAGTGTAAAACTTATTGAAGGCTCCGGAAGAGCTAATATAATATTATCGGGAGGAACTATGATTGTTATTGATAAAGCATTGTTTTCCTCGAAGTCTCGAAGAAATCTATTGAGTTTTAAAGATATCCGACATAATGGATATCATATTGAGACTATGGAAGATAACGGTCATGAATATTTGGCTATTACGAAAATGACCTCCGGTAATAAGCATTTGTTGGAAAAGCTACCATCTTTATCATCCGGCCTATATTATGCTAAAATTAATGACATTGAGGCGCATCATTTAGTAAACCAGAAGTTTACTAATCACGTTACTTTTAAAATTTGGCATGATCGTTTGGGTCATCCGGGATCAATTATGATGCGAAAAATTATCGAGACAACTCACGGTCATCCTTTGAAGAATCAAAGAGTTTTGATTGCCGATAAGCTTTCCTGTGCTGCATGTTCCAAAGGGAAATTGATTATAAGGCCATCACCATTAAAAGTAGGAGTTGAAAGTCCTACATTTCTAGAACGGATTCATGGAGATATATGTGGACCGATTAGTCCACCTTGTGGGCGTTTCGATATTTTATGGTTTTGATTGATGCATCGACCCGATGGTCGCATGTTTGTTTATTATCTACTCGCAACCTGGCGTTTGCGAGATTACTTGCCCAAATAATTCGCTTGAGAGCGCAATTTCCTGATTATCCTCTTAAACGAATCCGTCTAGATAATGCTTTGGTGAATTTTCTTCGTATGCATTTGATTCTTATTGCATGTCGATTGACATAATTGTGGAACATCCTGTAGCTCATGTTCACACACAGAATGGTCTAGCTGAATCATTTATCAAAAGACTACGGTTAATTGCTAGACCATTATTGATGAAATCAAATCTCTCTACAGCAGCCTGGGGGCATGCTATTTTACATGCTGCAACACTTGTGCGTTTAAGGCCATCGAGTTATCATAAATTTTCTCCACTACAGTTGGCTTTTGGTTCGAGCCTAATATTTCTTATTTGAGAATTTTTGGGTGTGTTGTATATGTTCCTATTGAACCAACCCAACAAACAAAAATGGGTCCTCAAAGAAGATTGGGGATATATGTTGGGTATGACTCCCTGTCTATTCTAAGGTATCTTGAACCTTTGACAGGAGACGTATTTACAACAAGATTTGCTGATTGCCATTTTGATGACAATTTGTTTCCCAAATTAGGAGGAGATAATAAATGGCATAAAATTGAACTTGCGTGGAGAACATCATTGAATCATTTAGATCCACGCACAAATGTGAGTGAACTGGAAGTTCAAAAGATAATTCATTTGCAACAAATTGCAAATCAATTGCCGATTCTTTTTTGACCCCCGGAAGAGTCACTAAATCGCATATTCCAAGCAATAGATGCTCCTATACGAATAGAAGTTCATGAAGAACAAAATGTAAATCCTATAGCTGTTGAATCAAAAGCACGCCGGAAGCGTGACCGACCCCTTGGTTCTAAAAATAAAAATCCTTGAAAGAAAAGAGGATTAAATGATCCGGAAGATCATGATGAAAACCAAGGGACAACCGATGAAAAGATTCCAACTACAAATGATGAAGAGAATTCGGAAATCTCTATTAATTATACAACTTCGAATAAAAGTTGGGATCGAAGTAAAATATCTATTGATAATGCTTTTGCATATAATGTAGCCCTTGATATTGTCAAGGATAATGAGGATTTAGATCCTTCATCGGTTGAAGAATGTCGGCATAGAATTGATTGGCCTCAATGGAAAGATGCGATTCAATTTGAGTTAAATTCGCTTGCAAAGCGAGAAGTTTTTGGACCTGTAGTCCAAATGCTAGATGATGTAAAACCCGTTGGTTATAAATGTGTTTGAGCGAAAATGAAATGAGAATAATGAAGTCGTAAAATATAAAGCACGACTCGTCGCACAAGGCTTTTCACAAAAGCCAGGAATTGATTATGATCAAACTTATTCACCCGTTATTGATGCTATTACACTCCGATATCTTATAAGTTTGGCAGTTCATGAAAAGGTGGATATGCGTCTAATGAATGTTATTACAACTTATCTATATGGAAGCTTTGAAAAGGAAATTTATATGAAAATCCCTAAAGGATTAAAATTACCAAAGGTTTCTAATGGCCCTCGTGAGAATTATTCTGTGAAATTACAGAAATCATTATACGGGCTCAAACAATATGGACGCATGTGTTACAATCGCCTTAGTGAATTCTTATTGAATTTAGGATATAAAAATGACCAACTCTGTCCATGTGTTGACCTCCAAGGAACTATTGACATCGGATTATTTTATTCAAATAAAAATGATCCAATATTAATTGGGTATGTGGATGCCGGTTATCTTTTCGATCCGCATAAGGCACGTTCTCAAACTGGCTATTTATTTACATATGGCAATACTGCTATATCATGGTGCTCTACAAAGCAAACTATAGAAGCAACTTCTTCTAATCATGCTGAGATAATAGCTATTCATGAAGCAAGTCGAGAATGTGTATGGTTGAGGTCAATAATACATTATATTAGAGAGAGTTGTGGTTTATCTTCCAAAAGTGAAATTCCAACTCCTCTATATGAAGATAATGCAACTTGTATAGCTCAATTGAAAGGAGGGTATATCAAAGGAGATAGGACAAAACACATTTCACCCAAATTTTTCTTTACTCATGAACTTCAAAAGAAGGGTGATATTGATGTACTTCAAATCCGATCATGTGATAATCTTGCAGATTTATTCACTAAGGCTCTTCCGACTACAACCTTTGAGAAATTGAGATATAAAATTAGTTTGCATCGGTTCAAAGATTTCAAGAGTTCATCTCAACAGGGGGAGTGTTGAGATTAATACCCGCCGATGTATAGATTCTTCATATTCCTCGAGAATGACCAATGAAGGAGGCGTAATTTCAGAAATTACGGTTTCTCACCTGCGCATTGAACGAAATTATTACTACAATCGAACAGAAGTTCAGAATGTTCTTCTAGCAACAGTACTTATGCAGAAGTAAAATCTTCCTTAAGATTCTTCTTGGGGAAGACAATAAAATCAATGTGATGGTAACAAAATCGATGATGAAGCAGTTGGGTCACGACATAGAAGTCGTAAATAATGGAGTTGAAGTTGTGCGTACATAAAAGAATATTGTACTCTTTTTTCCTTAATCAGAATTTTTTCCCACTGGGTTTTTATCCGATAAGGTTTTTAACGAGGCATATTCTTTATCCAATGGATATCCAAGGAGAAGTGAACCCCGATGATTCATCACATTGAATGGAAGTGATAAGGTTTTCATGAGACATATTTATTTACAATGGACATACAAAAAAGGGGGAGTATTATGAATATTTGTATGTCAATTACCTTCACTATCTCCATATCTAAATTATCTCAATTACCTTTACTATCTTCATACATAAATTATCTCCATTATTTTCAATATCTTCATACCTAATTACTTTCACTATCTTTATACCTAATTACTTTCATTATCTTCATACCTAATTACTTTCACTATCTTCATACCTAATTCCTTTCACTATCTTCATCCATTATTGTTATTATTTACATTATCTCTACTACCTCTTCATCCCTATAAATAGGGGTTAAAATGTGTAGTTTTGAATACACAAGAATATATATGAAATATACAAGAAAACTTCTCTCAAGAAAGCTTATCTTCCTTTTTGATCTCAATCTTACATTTTGTTCTATATTTCTTTTAGTAACAATAATTTTATTTTGTTCTATATTTCTTTTCGTAACAATAGTTTTATAACAAAAAATATATAATAGCACAATATTTGGTATACCAATTTTTTTTTATAGTGTTTACAATCTCAAGTAATTAATTATGGGAGTTATCGGCTGATGTTGGTGGAGATGGCAGATGAGCCACTCCCCACCCTCCCCAATTGGAGTTCGACACCCCCTTCCCCTTTGTATATAAAAAAAAAATATATATGGGAGTTATCGGTTTATGTAATGTGATGTATAAATTTCTATCCAAGATGTTGGTGAATAGAATAAAACTTTTTTTGGATAGTGTTGTGGGGAATGCACAGAGTGCTTTTGTTAGTAACCGTATAATCACCGATAATATTATTATTGCATCTAAGGTATTTCATTGGTTGAATAGGGCTTCTTCTTGTCATGATGCATACGCTCTTAAAATTGATATGAGTAAGGCTTATGATAGAGTGGAATGGGGTTACCTTTGTTGGGTTCTTAAAAAAAATGAATTTTCCATAGCGGTTGATTTGTAGGGTTTTAAAAATATGTGATTATAGTCAAATAGGCTAAGATTAATTCAATTAGATAATAAGCAGTTTAGGGTGTTTACCGAGTCGTTTCCCTAAGAAACTTAATCGAGATCAATTAATAAGAAATTAAAAACGATAAAAGGATGAATTTTTAGATTGGGAAATTGTAGAAACAATAAATTAATAAGAAACACGCAAATATCATATTTAGAATTTCAGTCCAGAGTAATGATTCAATCCAAATTCTTCCTCGTTCCTTAATAAATTTCTGAATTTTAAAACTAATTCCTTGATTGAATACTAAATGGAATCCCTAATTAACATTTGTATCACCTACTAACAATCAACTAAAATTCGATTAAACAACAAAAGAATATCATAGACAATCCCATAATCAATCAATTCAAGTTTAATCTAAGATCCGTGATAATACCAAGGCAATTCGTCAATCAACAAAATTGTTCAAAATTGAAATCAATCGCAAATAATAAAATCCTAACTTAATCCAATCAACAATCATCAAAAGAATCAAGTAAAAACCTCTTCAATATTTAGTCAATCGATCTAAAAATTGAATTGTTTAAAGTATTGAATTCGAAATTGGAAATTACCTTAGAACCCGAAATTTGTTTGGATCATGAACCGAAACTTGTTTTGAAGTCATCCCCCAGACTAAATTGGAGTTGATGGTCGCCTCCTTAATCTCTTTTCTCTCTAAACCTCAAAACTTTGCTAAGAATGAATGATCCATAGCGGCTTCCCTAATTTTTCCTTTTTATTAACCTTGTTTTCTTCACCAATTATTATGGGTCTTGTAAATTACAGGCTTAATTAATTAGGGTAAGACTTCAAAACATTGGGCCTTAAAAATAAGAGAAATTACGAGCCCATTCGTTTAATAATATAATAAATCTAAATTTATTACAATTATCAAAATAACATATAAAAGTCCAACAATAATAAAAATGGATGCAATAAATGTATGTAAGGGATTAAAAGTATGTAAATTCGTATTCTATCATTGATTGAACTTGTTTTGATTTGTGATTCCACTATTAGATTCAGAATTTTGGTGAATGCGGTTCCAAGTGCACAGTTCACTCCTACTAGGGGCATTCGCCAAGGTGACCCCCTCTCCCCATATCTGTTTATTTTATGTGACGAAGGTTTATCTTATCTTATCAAGCATGTTGTGTCAAAGGGCCCGTGGGAAGGTATTCGTATGGTTATAAATGCACCATAACTCTCCCATCAATTTTTTTGTAGACAATTGACTTTTATTTATGAAGGATAATACCAGTAGTACCACTATTCTACTATTGGTATTAAGGTCATATGAGGAGGTTTCAGGACAAAAAAATTAATATTAAGAAATCATTGATTTTCCTCTCCAAATGCATGGTTATGGATAGAAAGCAAGCCATTGTGCACTTTGTTTGGGAATAGGCATCTCGTCTCGAGTGGGGAAGAAAAATACCTTGGGTTTCCTTTTCTTATCGGAAGATCCAAATTGAGATATTTTCGTAATTGAAAGACAAGTTTTGGAAAAAGACTCATTGATGGAAGGAAAAGTTATTGTCACATGTGGGAAAATATATTCTGATTAAGGTGTTGTGAAAAATAAAATTTTTCTTTTCGATTATTATCATCTGCAAAATAAATAATCAAAAATATAAATGTCACAATTAATATATATTTTGATGTTGGGCTCGAATCTTTATATTTCTCCGCCGATTCTTTTCGTCATGGATCCGAGGGCGTTTTGGGTTTATCTCGATCCAATGGATTTTGGTTTCTTCCAAGGGGCGTTTTGGGCTGGATTTCGGAATCGATTTGAACATCGAGGGCCTTTGTGCTTGATCTCGAATGGATTTGACTTCTCGAGAGCCTTAGGCTTGATCTCGAGGGGGAGGATGCGCGCAGAAACTATGGACGATCCCCCGAAGGGGAAGTCGAAGTTTCCTTTCTTTTCTGCCACCACTGATTTTACCTCTTATTTCCACCTCTTGAATGCTTCTCTTCGTCTCTATTTATAGATGAAGAGAGTGACAACCAATGGCTATTAGTTTGTCATGTGTCACTCATCGCAGGAGTAAAATCTTTCAATATCTTCAATATTTATTTAAATATATAAATAAAATTTCAGTGTCTACAAATTGCCCCCTGAAACTTGTTCAGAGTTCATTTGAAGAATTATTACGTGGACAAGTTTCAAAGTATCTCATAAATATAAATCGTATTTGAGTCTATCTTGAATTTTACTCGCAGATAAATACGATTCAAATTTGAATTTAAGAGATAAATATAATATTTTTTTTTTAAACAAAATCGAATTGAGTCAATTTGACTCGTAGATAAATACGATTTTCTTTTTGACTTTTTTTTTTTTTTTTGTGTTTTTTTATTTCTGACTTTTTTTTTTGCTTTTTTTTTTTATTTCCGCTTTTTTTATTTGCTTTTTTTTTTGTGCCGCTCCTTTTTTTTCTCTTGTTTTTGACTTTTTTTTTCAAGACTGAACTTAGAATTTTTTTTGTTCTAAGCTTTCTACGTATCCCTTACCTTTTAGGAATCAAGTCTAACGTAGTTCAGTATCATAGATAGTTTATACTCGTATCAAGAAGTCTTCTTTGATATATAGACATTTTATACTCGTGTCAAGGAGCCTGCTTTGATATATAGACATTTTATACTCGTGTCAAGGAGTTTTCTTTGTAGACATTTTATACTCATATCAAGGAGTTTTCTTTGTAGACATTTTATACTCGTATCAAGGAGTCTTTGTATCAATATGGACAGTTTTCACTCATGTCAAGAAGTTTTTGTATCAATATGGACAGTTTTCACTCGTGTCAAGGAGTTTTTTTACAAGGTCGCAATATCAATGTTGATCTGCCCCCTTGAGTTTGAAATTTTTTGGATTTGAAGGTTGGATCGCCGGTCAATCTTTTCTTTTGATCTGGAAACCATTCCTTCTGCTCCATGATATTTGACAAAAAAGGCATGAGCAGTAAAGATCGTCCCACTGGGCATGCCAAATTTGTGAACAATTAAAATTTTTCTTTCCGATTATTATTATCTGCAAAATAAATAATCAAAAATATAAATGTCACAAGATAATAATATATTTGATATTGGGCTCGAATCTTTATATTTCTCCGCCGATTCTTTTCGTCATGGATCCGAGGGCATTTTGGGCTTGTCTCGATCCAATGGATTTTGGTTTCTTCCAAGGGGCGTTTTGGGCTGGATTTCGGAATCGATTTGAACATCGAGGGCCTTTGTGCTTGATCTCGAATGGATTTGACTTCTCGAGAGCCTTAGGCTTGATCTCGAAGGGAGGATGCGCAGAAACTATGGACGATCCCCGAAGGGAATCGTCGAAGTTTCCTTTCTTCTCTGCCACCACTGATTTTACCTCTTATTTCCACCTCTTGAATGCTTCTCTTCGTCTCTATTTATAGATGAAGAGAGTGACAACCAATGGCTATTAGTTTGCCATGTGTCACTCATCGCAGGAGTAAAATCTTTCAATATCTTCAATATTTATTTAAATATATAAATAAAATTTCAGTGTCTACAGGTGTCTTCTAAGTTATCCGAACCTATGCTATGTCGGTGTTCAAACTTCTCATTTGTTTATGTAATGATATATATGTGCTATGATACAAAGGTTTTGGTGGAGCTCTAACGAGGATACTAAAGGAATGGCGTGGATTTCATAGGAAAAGATGTGTCTACCGAAACATCTTGGAGGTTTGGGTTTCAAAAACCGGCAATTCTTTAATGAAGCTTTATTAGCTAAACAAGTGTGGCGGTTGATAAAAATTCTGGATTCTCTTATGACTAGGGTTTTAAAGGCTAAGTATTACAAAAATGATGGTTTTCTTGATGCCAAATGTGGTAGCAAACCCACCTATACATGGAGATCAATACTATATGGAAGGGATTTGTTATGTAAGGGCATTCGGTGGAGGATAGGAGATGTAAAACCATTAGGGTTTTTCGCGATCCGTGATTACCCACTGCGGGAAGCTTTAAACCTATAACTCCTATATGTTTCTTGCATGAACAAGTTAAAGTGGCAGAGTTCCTACATCAAGGGCAATGGCAACTAGATTTACTGAAAGCTATTTTCTCGTATAAGGGACATTGAATCCATAATGAAAATCCCAATATGCATAGGGTGTGGTTCCGATCAGGTGATATGGCACTTCACACCTCATGGGGGTTTCATTATAGCATCTACTTATCAAATTAGAGTAAAATAGCTTACAACTTCATGTGCAATATGTTATGATCCTATTCCGAATTGGTTTCTAATATGGAAATGTCATATTCCATCAAAGATACGCATTTTTGCATGGCTGTTGTGCCAAAATTCTCTAGCTACTGGATACAATCAAATCCAAAGGAAGCTTTGTCGATCATTAGTATGCCCTCGGTGTAACCATGAAGATGAAAATGATTTACTTTTTTTTCCACTGTGCCTATGCTAAGATGGTATGGAAAAAGATGCAATCTCTCCTTATAAATTCTTGTCGAAAGCTTGTTCTTGGCTACATTTCTTTTATTTGTTGATGGAGAATTCTACTGAGTTTTCTAATGCACTAAATCAGGTTTTGATCTGCCTATGGGGTATGTGGTGTTCAAGGAATTTATTGATATTTTTTTGGTAAGCATATATCACTTGTGGAACTAGTAGAAAGATCTCTTGATTTTCTGGTTTCTTTCAAAACCGCAGTGGATGAGCATAGTGATATCGCTTAATTTGATAATGTTTTGGAAGGATATTTGTGCATAATTGTTGAGGTTTATTAGAGTAAATTGAGATAAATGTGTCAATTCTGGACTTAATTGTGATATTTCCGATTTCAGGAAGTTCTTGGGGTTAATTAACCAAAAGAGTGAAGTTCATAGTTGACCTAATTATATTTTCCACACTATTTCATAATAGACGTCTTGGAGAAAACGATTTTTATAAATATTAAAATCTTGATACTTACTTTTATTTACTAAAATATACGATAGGTTCTCTACCTAGGTGAGTTTATTATCTAAGTGACAAACCTATTTTATTCTTGAGATTTCTTATTATTTTTAGTACTATTTTATTCGATTATTTATACTACTTTTGTATATAAAAATAGCTTATCGGATTTTTGGCGACGTTGCCAAGGATATCTATTATTTGAATTCATGATGTTTTCCTCTTAATCCCTTATGATTTTTGGGAAAATTTTCATTGTAACAGTGTGAATTATATAATAGTTTAACTATGTAATGATTTGTTATATGAAATCAATCTTAAGTATCTTTTATTTTTCTTGTCTATTTCTTAAAGTATCTTTGATCTTCTTGATAGATCTTGGATATTTGATTGATTGATTTTGTTTTCATTTGATTAGTTGCTTTCTATTTTAGTTGAGTAGCAACTTTGATTTTATGATTTTTCTTGCTCTTATTTTAGTAGCTTTCTTATGTTACTTGAATTTTGTTTTCTCTTTCTTTCATTTAATTCGTGTTCTTAGAATTTTTCTTACTTAGATTATAGATTTTTAGATTTAGATCTTAGGTTAGATGATTTAGTATCATGATTTTTAGGTTTAGTTTGTGTTTTGGTTAGTTTAGATCCTTTGGTTAGATATAGCTTAGATATTTTGGAGTTTAGGTGAGCTCTAGTTTCTTACTCTAGTTTAGTTTAGTTGGTTTGTTTAGTTGGTTTTTCATACCCAGTATTTTCTATTTTGCAGAATCGGTTGCTGCCATGACTGACATGAATCACTCACTCCTTCACCGGAAAATAGGCATAAAAAAAAGAGCACTAACTAAAGTTGAGAAAAGTAGACGTAAAAGTGGGAAGTACTACAAAGTGGAGAAAAAAGAAAAAAGGAAAAGGGAAAAAGAAAAGCCTCTAGAGAGAGGAGCGGAATTTTGGTGGAAAGATTTAATAATGAAAATTTGAAGATACTGTCGGAATCACTCCGATTAATTTAATTTATGTTTTTATTTTATATAGAAGACATTAACATTGTCATCATTAAAATTATCTGTTTTCGGGGTTTTTTCCCTCTCTAGGGTTTTTCTCTCTGGGATAGGGTCTCTCTTTCGTCCATGGCGGCTGATCGTTCTCCGGCAAAGTTTGATCGACATGATATTACGAAACTGTTACATTCTTTATCTCTAAATCCTCCATCGACTAGTCCCATTGAAATTGCGGTTAGCGATATTGCAGAGGGGACGTCCGAGTGTTTGGCGTCTTTGGTAGGCTTTTTTTGGGCGGCTGATGAGGTTAATGTTCGGTATATTAAGGTCGCTATGCAGAAAGCTTGGAAAACTTCCTCTTTCAAACTTTCAAAGATTTGAATGAATATGTATCGATTATCTTTGAAAAGGCAGAGGATCGATCTTGGGTCTTAAATAATGGCCCGTGGTCTTTTGATGATATTCTGTTTGTTCTTCGTCCCTGGGCGCGTCATCATGCTACTTCTGATGACGATTTCTTGGTCTCTAAATTTTGGATGCATGTACGTGGGTTACCACGTGAGTGTGTTACGTTCAAAGTGGGGAAACGTATTGCATCGTCTTTCCCGCAGTACCATTCTATTCAACTTCGGGAGTTTTCGATTCTAATGAGAAGTATTTTCGAATATTGGTGTCCCTTGCATTGGATCGGGCCATACCACGAGGACATTCTCTGGTTTTTCCTTTTTATGGCCTTTGTACTCCTGCTTATCAATATGAACGGTTGCCCCAAATTTGTTTTAATTGTGGTTTGATTAAGCATACACCGAATGGATGTCCTCTGCTTTCCTCTGAACTTCCTGCAACTCAACGACCTGCATTGCCTTATGGAGGATATATGCATGCCCTTGGTAATAAGGGTTATCTTCTTGATACAATTGTCTTGGATAATGATCGTGAACCGGAACGAACAGATCCTGAAGGCTATTCTCCTTCCCCCGATCTCTCAACGGATTCTGTTCCAATGCAATCAAATCCTGTTCCTCCTCCGGCTGCTGGGGAATGTCATGCGGACAATATGCAGATTGTGGTTTTTGAACCTCCTCCTTCTATCCCAAACCCGGTATCCAGTTTGGCTGTGATGACACTTCCCGTGAGGCGATCGTTTCGTCGAAGGACTTATAGACATGTGCCTACATCGTCTCATGGGCGGCGGATTACTCCTTCTAAACGTGATAATAATGATTCTGGGGCAAGGTCCCGTGTGTATGGGCAATAAAAAAGCCCAAAACAGTGAATGTAGATAATGCGTCTTTTGTACCGGCGAATCCTGCGAGGCAGGATCGCCGATCCTCATGAATTGCATTAGTTGGAACTGTCGGGGTTTGGGACTACCCCGACATGTTCATGATTTAAGAGTTCTTGTTTCTCGTTTTCGTCCGCATTTTCTTTTTTTGGTTGAGACTAAAGTTGATTCTTTTTTTATGCAAAGGCTTCGTGTTTCTTTGGGGTTTTCGGCTGGTATTTTTGTTGATAGTGAGGGCTCTAAAGGCGGGTTAGCTCTACTTTGGGGTTCGCAAGAGCTGGTTTCTTTACAATCTTTTTCAGCTGGTCATATTGATGTTCTTGTGCAACACTCTACGGGGATTTCGTAGCGGTTGACTGGTTTTTATGGCCATCCTCAACACCATTTGCGTACAGCGTCCTGGCGACTATTGCGGTTATTGCATTCTCGGTTCTCTTGTCCTTGGCTATGCATGGGAGACTTTAATGAAATCCTTTCACAAGAGGAAAAAATGGGGCGTTTGGACAGACGCTCTAAACTTATTGAGGATTTTCGATCTCTGTTAATGGATTGTTCTTTATTAGATTTGGGTTATCATGGTTTCCCGTATACTTGGTCTAATAAGAGGTTATCGGATCCTGTGTATGCTCGACTTGATCGCTTTTTAGCTAACTCGCAATGGTTATCTCTTTTTCCGGGATATGAGGCTCACCACCTTAACGAGGGTACTTCGGATCATCTTCCTATACATCTTTGCGAGGTTGTTTCGACAACGGTTTCTGGTGGTGGCAAACGACATTTGATTCGTTTTGAGCCTTTTTGGCTTCAAAGCATGATGAGTGTTTATCTGTTTTTACCGATTCTTGGTCTAATAATTCGGCTGATTCCTCTATTTTTCGGCGTATCCGTGAGGCGCGATCAACATTATCTTCCTGGGGTCGTTCTCATTTTGGGCAGATTCATATGCAAATTAAGAAACATCGACGAGCTTTAACGGATATTCGTTCTGTGTTTCCCCTTAATAGTGAGAAGGAGATTCAATTACAACACAGGTTGGAGGAGTTATTGACTTTGGATGAGGAGTACTGGCGACAACGAAGTCGTATGGATTGGATGGTGGCAGGGGATCGAAATACTGCGTTTTTTCACAAGAAAGCATCTCGACGTTTTTAGAAAAATTGGATTAAATTCTGCGGCGTGAAGATGGTACTGTGGCTAATTCGATAGAAGATATACATGCGACCGCAATGTCTTTTTTTCGGAACTTATTTCAAGCGGGTGGTAGTCGTTCTCTTGATATGGAGGACCTCACTTTGACGAAAGTGTCACAAATGGATAGCCTCCGGCTCGATAGTCCTATTTCCGAAGTTGAGGTGTGTGCAGCTCTTTGCGGTTTACCGAATACAAAAGCTCCGGGACCGGATGGTATGCAAGGTGTTTTTCTTAAACGGTTTTGGGAGGTTATGAAGCAAGACATTATGCATTTTTTTACATGTTTTTGTGCTGGGGAGGTAGACCTCTCTGAACTCAATTATACATATCTTGTGCTCATTTCAAAAGTTTCGAATGCTTCCCGGATGGCTGACTTTCGTCCCATCACCTTGTGCAATATTATTTATAAGCTATTGTCCAAAGTTTTATGTGCTCGTCTGCGACGGGTATTGCCTTATCTTATTGATTCTTCACAATCTGCTTTTGTACAGGGACGCTTAATAACGGATAATGCTATTGTGGCTTTTGAGGGGTTTCATAATTTACGAACTATAAAGGCGGCTTCCTATCGGTATATGGGATTAAAACTTGATATGCGTAAAGCATACGATAGAATTGAATGGGATTATCTCGGACGTATTCCGGTCATCATGGGCTTTCCACCCACCTTTTGTTCATGGATTATGTCTTGTGTGACATCGGTTTCCTATTCGATAGTGATTAATGGTTGTCCCACCGATAAGTTTTTTCCTTCCCGTGGGTTGCGGCAGGGTGATCCCCTTTCACCTTTTTTGTTCATCCTGTGTGCCGAGGGTCTGTCAGCCTTGTTTTTGGGCCGAGGAGTATAAGGGTTTACTCGGCATTCCCTTTTTGTACTGGGTACGCTTAAAGTTTCTCACCTCTTTTTCGCGGATGATAGTTTGTTGTTTACTCAAGCTTCTCACGCACAGACTTCCACGTTACTTCAAATTCTCCATAGATATGAGACTCTTTCCGGACAGTCCATTAATTTCCAAAAGTCTTCTATCTATTTTAGTCAGGCTGTTTCCGAGAGTTTGATGGGTGAGATTCGACATCGTTTTCAGATTCAATTAGGTTCATATTCTGCTAAATATTTGGGTATTCCTATTGTCGTTGATCGCAGTTGTTGCAAACAATTTCAGTACATTGTGGATAGAGTCCGGAATAGGATTAATGGCTGGTCCGAGCGCTTTCTATCCTATGCAGGTAGAGAGGTCATGATTAAAGCCGTTCTGCAGGCATTACCAACTTACACCATGGGCTGTTTTTTATTGCCAAAACGACTTAGTGACAAGCTTGTTTCTCTGCTGCGACAATTCCGGTGGGGTAAATCTCAACAGTCGCGTGGCATTTACTGGAGAAAATGGTTGGATTTGTGTGGTCCGAAGAGTGAAGGGGGGATGGGCTTTCGGGATCCTCGTTGTTTCAACTTGGCTTTACTAGCCAAGCAATGTTGGCGTCTATTTCAATTTCCCCATACTCTGGCTGCTCGTGTTTTGAAAGCAAAGTATCATAGCTGTTCGGATTTTATGCATGTTCGTCATTCCGGTCGGTCTAGTTTTATTTGGCGCAGTTTGATGGAGGGGAGGAAATTGTTGAGGGAGGGACTGATTTATCACATTGGTGATGGTAAATCGGTGTCTATTTGGAATGATGCCTGGATCCCTTCTATGAACTTTGGTCGTCCTCTGTTTAATAGAGGTCGGGAATCTAATCTTTCTTTGGTGGTTGATCTTATTGTTGATCAAAGTAGGAGCTGGAATGTAAATTTGTTGCGAGAGTGGTTTCTTCCGGAGGAAAGGGATGCTGTTTTACAAATTCCACTTTGCCCATTACCTGGCACGGATAAATTGGTGTGGAAGTTTACTTCTTCTGGTGTTTATACAGTGAAGTCCGGTGCATGGGTGGCAACTCATAATTGGCGGCTAAGGGAGCAAGTTTCGTCTCCCTCCAATGGACATGGTCGACGGCTGTTTTGGCGCAAGTTCTGGCGGCCTTCCGATTCTTCCTAAGATTCGGCAGTTTTTGTGGCGGGTTTACCATAACATTTTGGCAACTGGGGAGTTTTTACATCATCGTCATTTGGGGACCGCTAATTGTCGCCGCTGTCTAGCTCATGTGGAATCTCTTCATCATATTTTCTTTGAGTGCGGGATTTCTAAACAGATATGGAAGCAGCTCAATTTATATTCTCGTTTACCCACTCGGCTCATGGCATCAATTGGTGATGTGCTTGCTTACGTTATGGACCACTGGCATTTGGAGGAAATTCAACATTTTAGTGTTACTTTATGGTGCCTCTGGTATGCTCGCAATGAGTTTGTTTTTCACCATAATATCATGTCAAATGAGGCGGTTCTTGCAAGGGTGGAGAGTTTTTTTAATATTTGTTGCCAACTATCTTCATTGGATGTTGAGTTCAGAGGGATTATTCAATCTACTTTGCCTTCACAAGTGCTGATTGATAATGCAGTGTTTGTTCATTTTGATGGTTCTTTAAAGGATAAGAAAGCTGCGATTGGTGTGCTTATTAGGAACAATGATGGTTCTATTATTGCTGGTTTATCGGGAGCTCTTAACGGTGCGTCATATTCGGTGGAAATTATCGAGGCTTTGGCTCTCATCCATGCTATTCGTTTTGCTTCTCTTCATGGTTTGACGCAGGCGAATTTTATGGGGGACTGTCTCTGTGTTATCCGCAAGGTTTTGGACCCCGATGAAGATCTGTCTCTTACTAGTCATTTTGTGTCTCTTATTAAAGAGTTATTAGCTGTCTTTACTTTGTTTTCCCTTAATTTTGTTAAACGCCAGTTTAATAAACCTGCACATCTTCTAGCTGCCCATGGTCTTTTCCTATCTGGGTTTAGTGAATGGCAGTCGGGGCTCCCGAGTGATGTACTCTCAGCTTCTGTGGCTGATTTTTCTTCATAATGAAGTTTCCTTTTCCATCAAAAAAAAAAAAACATTGTCATCATTTAGTTCAAACAATATTATATTTTTATTGTGTTTGTAGAAGACAGAGACGGGAACAGCCTTGGGGCTTTCTTGTTACACATCCGGTTAAGGCTACTCACACTTGGGTGTCAGATCTTATAATCCAATTTTTTTACAGACCAAAAAAAAATATATTTATGTAAAGAATGATAAGCTTAAAAATATAAAAATATCTAATTTTTTTTATTATTTATCATAATGAATAAAAATTTCTATGATTTAAAGAGCAGATAACTCCCTTTTGAAAGGTATACAGCCAATTTGATAGGCATTTTATGGACTTCTTCCATGTCAGCAATAATACTAGTTATATTATTTTTATTTCAGCGTCTTTTTCAATGAATCAAAAGCACACATTTTTTTCCCTTATTATTTAAAAATTAATCCTTTTATTTTATAATTATTTTAATTAATATAAGATTTGATTTTATAATATTTATTGAGGAATGGTAATTTGGAGTTTCTCCAAAGTGATTAATTTGTGCTAAAATAGATGCTTTCAATGTTGGGTCTCTGACTGATACTATATATATATATATATATATATATATATATATATATCTCATATAAGTCTATAAAACCCTATTTTTGGTGTAAATAAGATTAAATGATTGAACCTACTTAATGTATACAATGGTTTAAAACATGAGATTAGATTTTAATTCTTGCAACGGACTTATCCGATTTAAATGAGAATTAATTAGTATGTAAATATGATTTAAAGGCGTCGTCTATAGTTAAATTCATTTAAGACATCTCATAATATATATATATATATATATATCTATTATATATATGATTCTAAGTTTCGATGGCACATAATTTGTAATTTTGTGCCATTTGAAAGGGTACAATTGGTTTTACACATTTTTGGTTTTTTTTTTTTTGGTAAATACATACATGCTTTTGGTTTTTCATCCTCTATTTGGGTAGTATAATTGGGTTAACCTTGATATTATTGGGCTTAATTTTAAGTTGGAGTATTGAGTTGTTGATAAAATATTCGGAGTAAGAGATTTATGTTTGAGTTGAATTTATTGGGCTTTGTTTTTGGTAATGTATTTGGGTTGGAGCTAAAAACATATGAGGCTTTTATCTTGGTATGTTCTTTGAGTTTTATATTTAGTACTTTTTTTTTTTTTACCCACTTGGGCCCGGTGTCCCACCTTTTCGGTGAGACTAATCCGGACTCGGCCTGCCGAGCGCTCGCAAAGTTGTGTCCCACCTTTTCGGTGAGACTAATCTGGACTCGGCCTGCTGAGCGCTCGCAAAGTTCAAGTCTTACTCGATGGTTAGGGCCTAGCCCAGAGCTTTTAACATGGCGCTAACCACCCCAAGAGGATTCGAACCCTCGATCATCCGCCCTGGAGGAAGCATTAAGAGTTCGCTTACCAATTCCTCCAAGCTACTGGGTTATATATTTAGTATTTTATTTGGTCTTGTGTGTAACTTGTTTAGGTTTTTTGACAGATTTTAAAATTTTAATTAATAGTTTAATGCAGATTTTTAAATAATATTTTTAATAATGATTAATAATAATATATATTCAAAATTGAAAGTTAATAAATTAATAAAATAAAATTTTAAAAAGAAAATTTGAAAGTTATTAAGCATTAAAGGTAAAAAAAGAAGAAAAAAATTATAATTATACATTTCTTTTTAGAAAATAGTAATAAAAAATCAGTACTAAGATTAAAATTGGTTTAAGATAGTAAACAAAATTCAAAATAAAGATAAAAATGATTAAGAATAAAATTATAAAAAAAATATAAATTTGTGATATAAAATAGAAGAATTGAAACATTGTTCACATAAATTTTAACAAAATTACTCAACATCCACACATATATTTCTTAAACCCAAATTGTTTTAGATTTATTTTAATTTGGTAAACAATTATAATAAAACAAATAAAAATAACAAGTTGAGTAATTTTATTACTAAAACAATTATATTTCTTAATAGAACAATGCATATAACAATTTGGACACAACTTTCCTTTTTTTAAGGAACATGTTTTCCTATTTTAGGAAAAGTAGAAAGAAAGTAGAAAAAGTAGGCACTACTTTTCTCTCTCCAACTCACCTTCAAATTATTATATACAATTATTAATTATATATATAAATGTATATCTTATTTTATATATATATATATATATATATATATATATATATATATGCATATCTTGTATCATGCTTATCAATTAAAAAAAAAAAAAAAAAAAAAAATCTTGTATCATGCTTATATATATATGCAATCTGGCTTGCAGGAATTTAGTTACTTCTTCATTGATAACTTGCTCTTTAACTTCTTCCTTTATCAATTTTATTTTTTTAAAAAAAAAAATTTGACTTCTTCTATGTTACTGTAAATTAGCATACATATTGATGTGAGTTTTGGTTTTTCTATCCTAAAGTATTTTTTTTAAAACAGATGGATAAAAGATACGTTAATATCGCAGAAGTAACACTCACAACAAGAAATTGGACAGTAATAGTCCAAGTTTATGATAGAACTGGGACAATAACATCTGCAAAGAAAGCAAAGTTTCAACGAATCTACTTAATAGATTCGGAGGTAAGCACAAATAACATAGTAAATATATTTTGTACAATAATTATTAAACCACAATATTACATATTTTCAATCTCTATGTAGTGAACCACAATAATAGCTATGCTATTCGAAAAGACAATAGAGCATCTCAATGATTGTTTTAAAGCTGGAAAATGATATGAAATCTCAAAAGCAAAAGTGAAAGAAACAGATCCTCGATACGCAACGAAACCCGACGAGTTACATTGGATCATCGGTTACAACACACCAGTTGAATCAATCATTGAAGATATGCCTCCGATTCTACCAAATGTCCATGAATTTCAAGAATTTAATACATTTTGGCAACGAATGGACACAGAATAAATATATATTATTCTGTACAAATGTAATTGTTGTAATAGTGCATTTTCTTGAATCTAAAAACATCACTACAAGTTTGGGTGCAACAACAACACAAGACTTTGTTCTTATTACTACCAGAGTAAGTATTTCGATTTTACAATAAATATTCTATTGTTGTACATTTAATAATAATATATTTTCATTTTTCACAAAATAGCAAAAAATCAATTATATTGACACTGTGGGGAGATTTTCAAGCAAACGAAGCAAAAAATTTCATGAATTTTATTAAGTCATATCCAAGTGTTGCAGGAATTCGTCTCGGATCAAGCTCCTACAAGAGTAAGAAATCTCTCTTTTGTTTATCTTAACAACATATGAAATAAAATTGCAAATTTCCAAATTTGTCTTATTTTGTAATTATGACATTATGGAAAATTGAAGAAAATTTTCATACCTATTTCTTCTAGATATTAATCTTTTATGATATTTAATATATAAAAGTATATTAATTTTTATATAAATTAGCGTAATATATGTAAATTAATATTTTATATTTTTAATTTACATAATTAGATATTGTTAGATATTAGAAAAATAAATAAGATTTTATTGGTTAATAACTCCAATAACTCCCCCTTTCTGTGATTTCTACAGGCAGAAAGTAAAGTAGCCCAAATGACAGCATTAGGTTCCAAATGCATGCTCTCAGTAAACTTCAACGCCTCTTCCAGTTTTCCTGCTCGTCCGAGAAGATCAACCATGCATCCATAATGCTCCTTTCTAGGTTTCATTTTAAAATCATTTACCATCTGATCAAAAACTCTCTTACCCTCATCCAGAAGAGCTCCATGGTTGCAAGCTGTAAGAACAGCAATAAAAACAACTTCATCTGGTTCAAGTCCTTCTGATTGCATCTTATAGTACAGTTCTAAGGCCTCTACAGGATACCCATTTACCGCCAATCCTGATATCATTGTTGTCCAAGTAATTACACATTTTCTCCTCATCCTTTGAAAAACTACTCTGGCACTTTCAACATCTCCACATTTTGCATACATATCTATTAAAGCATTACCCAAGGTAACTGACAGCTCAGTTTTGGTTTTCTTAATGTAGGAATCAACCCATTGTCCATGGTCATGGGATCCCAAGTGTGCACAAGCAGATAATACACTTACTAAAGTACTTTGATCAGGTCTACATTTGCCATCAGTCAACATGCCATGAAATACAGAGAGTGCATTATCAAACATGTGACAGTTAACGTAACCTGAGATCATAGCATTCCAAGAAACTACATTTCTATGTGGAATCTGATCAAATAAGTTCCTCGCTGATTGAAGATCACAAATAGCTGAATATCCTGAAACCATTGCTGTCCAAGAAACTACACTTTTCTCTGGCATCTCATCGAAAATTGCCTGTGCAGTTTTCAAATCTCCTACTTTTATGTAACTTGAAATCATTGTATTCCAAGATACATCATTTCTTTCTGGCATGCGTTGAAAAACTGAATAAGCCAAATCTATATTCCCAACCTTTGACAGCCCACCAATAACTGAATTCCATGTTATGGTGTTCCTTTCTGGCATGCTCTTAAACAACCTAATTGCAGCTCCAATCTTACCATGATTCATATAAGCGCCAATCATCGTATTCCACGAGACAACATCTCTTTCAGGCATTTCTTCGAACACCTGAGAAGCTAAATTCAGGTTCTCACAACATTTAGCATAAAAATCTACGAGAGCATTCATAACAAATACATTTGCCTCAGAACCCAACTTTACAATGTAGCAATGAACAATATTGCCCTCTCTTAAAGCCTCAAATGGCTCAAAGCATCTCAAAAGCAAAGTAAAGGTGAAACTGTTGGGCAAAACCATTGACGCCCTCATTTCTTTGTACGTTAACACTGCTTCTTTACAGGTTTTCCCAATGAAGCATTTGATTAAAGTATTGTAGGCATTAAGATTAGGATTGCATAAGCTTTGAAACGTATTCATAGCATATTCAAGTGAAATGACAGTAGAAGATACAGTCATAAACTTGGGTACAATAAAGGTGTTCTCTTTAAGGCCATTGACTAAAATCTGAAGATGGATTTGCTTTAATTGTTTGATATATCTGCATTTCTTCAAAAACTGGAAGAGTTTATCCTCCATTGCTGGTAGTATATGGAGAAAGGTTTGAAATGACAGTAGAATACAAGAAAGAACAAAGAGAAGGGCAATTCAGTAATTATGGAAGGAACACAAAGTAATGCTCTTCCCTCAGAAACCTACCTGTTGGATATGTTGAATCAAAACAGCACCAATTAAACCCAAAACGACGTTGTTGAGCTTAACTTTTTTGGTGAAATCTCAGCCCTTCACTCATGTCAATCCAATGGCCACCCTTAAACCCCTAATTCAGCCCTAACTATATATACATCATATAGTCAGATTTTTAGGGCGTGAGAAAGGAAAAATTCAGAGAAGTTCTCTCAAGCTCAAGGCCGCCGACTGTGTTCTTCTTAGAACTGTTCTGTCCAGAATAGTAGGGTGTTTCCCTATATTTTCTATACTGAAATTCCATGTGTTAGTCGCGTTTCTTTTCACTTGGTTATTTCTGTTTGTATAGTTGTTTTTAGTTCTGGTAATTTTGTACCCTACGCGGTATATTGTGAATCTTGTTTGAGATTCTGTTTAGTCGGTAGGTTCTTGTTGTATCTGTTCCGTATAAATATTTTATATCGTTCTTGATAGTGCAGTGAGAGCTCTCTTGTTGAGGCTCAACGTGGATGTACCACGATTACCATCGTATTTGGTGTAATCTGGGAACCACGGTAAAAATCTTTGGTATTCTTCATCTTTTTCTGTTCTGTCTTTAAATCGAAATTTATTCTTCTTGCAAAAGTTAACAAGAATTTAAATCTAGGTTGACTAAAACCTAACAGTGGTATCGGAGCTTGGTTGTATTTCTTGTTCTTCTTTCAAATCCGGTATTTTGTTTTAAAAAGGGGTGTTCACAAATTTTTAATAAAAAATAAAAAAATCTGGAATTCTTTAATTCCATCAGTTTTTAGAATCCGAAAGTTTTCATAAAATTTTGTCGGATCCGAAAAAAATTCTTTTATTCCATAAATTTTTGTTGGATTTGACATCTATTGATTCCATTAATTTGATTATCCCGAATCCGAACCTTTTTTTTTTCTTTTGTTTTTAAATCCGAATTTTTGTTGGGTTTCGTAAAATTGTTTTTTAATCTCTGGAACTTTTTTGGGGTCCTTATTTTCCTTTTTTTTTTTTTGGAATCTGGTTTTTTTGGTTTATATATATAAATCTTGTTATTTTTCGGATCTGATTTTTTTTTGTTTTTTTGTTTTTTAGAAAGGTTTCATAAACCTTCTTTACCACTGCTGGTTTTAATTGTTGTGTGTGTTAGACTGAGTGTATTCTTATTCAAACCAACAGAACAAGTGTGTTTTTGACTATTTCTGTTAGATCTGTATTTTTTATAATACTGGTCTTTCGGATAAAACGTCATGGGCTCTAACAGGATCGAAATTTCCCAATTCGATGGGAAAATTGACTTCCAGCCCCAAACTGTTGAAACTATAGAAACTCAAGATGAGCCAAACATAGAAATAGAAGAGGAACAAGTAGAAAACCTTGAACAATCCCAAGAAGAGTCTTTAGAATCATATCAACTGGCTAGGGATAGGCCTAGAAGAGAGATTAGGCCACCAGCTAGATATTCTTATGCCGATTTGGTGTTTACTGCTTTAATTTCTGCTCAAGATTCAAAAATTGTTGAACCTACAAGTTATGATACTGCATGTATGTCTAAAGAAAAGGATAAATGGTTAGAAGCTATGCTTGATGAAATGAATTCTTTGAATATGAATAATACATGGACACTAGTCCCTAAACCTATGAATCATAAACTTGTTGACTGTAAATGGCTTTTCAAAATTAAAGAAGGAGATAAACCTTATGATCCACCTAGATATAAAGCTAGGTTAGTTGCAAAAGGATTCACCCAACGTGAAGGCATTGATTTCAATGAAATTTTCTCTCCTGTTGTTAAATTCAAAACTATAAGAATCATGCTTCTTTGTTGTGACTCAATTGAATTTGGAACTTGAACAAATGGATGTAAAAACCGCTTTCTTGCATGGTGAATTAGAAGAAAAAATTTATATGAAAAATGCCTCCTGGTTTTGTTGATAAACTGAATCCCGATTATGTTTGTCTTCCGAATAAATCTTTATATGGATCAAAAAGCAGTCCCCGACAGTGGAATAAAAGGTTTGATACATTTATATGCAGTATTGGGTTCAATAAAAGTGATTTTGATACCTGTCTTTATTACATGTACAAAGGAATAGATTCTGTATATGTTCTTTTATATGTTGATGATATGCTTTTAATTAGTAATTCTAAAGATAGAATTAATAAATTAAAGAAAGAATTAAGTACTGGAATTTGATATGAAAGATTTAGGACCTGCAAGGAAAATACTTGGCATGTATATTGACAGAAATAGAGAAAAAGGAAGCTTAAGATTGCATCAAAAACCTTACCTTGATAGTGTGGTAAACAAATTCAGCATGAAAAATAGTAAAGGAGTGAATTTGCCTATTGCATCTCATTTTATTTTATGTAAAGATCAATGTCCTAAATCAACTTCTGATTTACTAAAAATGGAAAATATACCTTATGCAAATGGGATAGGATCGGTTATGTATGCTATGATTAGTACTAGACCTGATTTATCTTATGCTATATCTCTATTAAGTAGATTCATGTCTAATCCTGGTTTAGAACATTGGACTGCTCTTAAGTGGACATTAAGGTACATAAATAATTCTGTTGATATTGGACTGAGCTATAATAAATGTGATTCCGAAAAATTCTGTTTATATGGATTTGTTGACTCGATTTTCTTTGGGGATAGAGATACTAGAAGGTCAACTATCGCTTATTATTTCATGTTTGGTAATTGTTGTGTGAGTTGGAAATCTCAAATACAGCCAATTGTTACATTGTCTTCAACCGAGGCTGAATATATTGCTTTGTGTGATGCCTTTAAAGAGGCAATTTGGCTTCAAGGTCTGCTGTATGAAATACAATTGATTGATAAATGTGCTTCCGTGTTCTGTGATAGCCAAAGTGCTATACATTTGAGTAAAAATCCTGTTTTTCATGATAGAACTAAGCACATTGATGTCAAATATCATTTTGTTAGAGAAAAGATAATTGACAAAACTATAAATCTGCAAAAGGTAAAAACAGAGGACAATGCAGCTGACTTTGGTACGAAAGTGGTAACATTAAGTAAGTTCGGACACTGTCTGAACCTACTTAATATAAATTGACAGATAATTTCATTTTGCAGGTACAAAGAGCCAATGATATATTTAAGATGAGTTTTTCACTGCACTATAGAGTATGATGTGTTTGGATTCAAGGTGGAGGTTGTTGGATATGTTGAATCAAAACAGCACCAATTAAACCCAAAACGACGTCGTTGAGCTTAACTTTTTTGGTGAAATCTCAGCCCTTCACTCATGTCAATCCAATGGCCACCCTTAAACCCCTAATTCAGCCCTAACTATATATACATCATATAGTCGATTTTTAGGGCGTGAGAAAGGGAAAAATTCAGAGAAGTTCTCTCAAGCTCAAGGCCCGATTGTGTTCTTCTTAGAACTGCTCCCCAGAATAGTAGGGTGTTTCCCTATATTTTCTATCTTGAAATTCCATGTGTTAGTCGCGTTTCTTTTCACTTGGTTAATTTTGTTTGTATAGTTGTTTTTAGTTCCGGTAATTTTGTACCCTACGCGGTATATTGTGAATCTTGTTTGAGATTCCGTTTAGTCGAGGGTTCTTGTTGTATCCTTCCAGTATAAATATTTTATATCGTTCTTGATAGTGCAGTGAGAGCTCTCTTGTTGAGGCTCAACGTGGATGTACCACGATTACACCGTATTTGGTGTAATCCGGGGAACCACGGTAAAAATCTTTGGTATTCTTCATCTTTTTCTGTTCTGTCTTTAAATCCGAAATTTATTCTTCTTGCAAAAGTTAACAAGAATTTAAATCTAGGTTGACTAAAACCTAACACTACCACATATAGTAATGGATTTCCTCCAAACTACCTTCAAATTCCCAAGACAAACAACAAAGTATGGAATCAGAAATATTTAGCCCAAACCGACGTGAATTGACCATGTTGCTCCAATTTGATACACATACTGAATTTCAAGAAATGCAGAAGGGGATAATTGCTGAGACCAAACTTGAATTCCTTGAACAAAGTTCGAATCTTGGTTCTTCAGACAACAGAAGGCACGCATCACTAGACTGGCATTACTCAATAAGAAACTGTATCTTTCAAGGGAAAACGAGACAAGCCCTTTTGCTTTACACCCGGATTCGAGGATTTGGGAGCCATGTAGTTGGTGCAATACCGTCAGAACTCAAAGCTTGTGCTTCTCTCGCTATGCTTTGCCTTGGGAATGCTCTCCATGCCGAGGCTATAAAAACAGGGGTAGAATTTGTCGTAATGGTTGGGACTACATTGGTCGATATGTATGGCAAATGTGGAGATATTAGTAGCTCCCGTAAAGTGTTTGATATTATGCCTGAAAGAGATATTAGAACATGGAATGCACTGATAGGAGGATACATGAGAAACGGTGATACAGATTCTGCAACTTCTTTATTCGAAGATATGCCGATGAGGACATCAGTTACTTGGAATCAAATGATTGATGGGTTTGCAAAAAGAGGAAATATGGCAATGGCCAGGTAGCTGTTTGATAAGATGCCAGGGGAGTTAAAGACTGTGGTGACATGGACTGTGATGGTTGATGGGTATGCAAGATTTGGGGAGATGGAGGCTGCAAATGAAATCTTTAAGGTAATGCCCAAAAGGAATTTTTACGTATGGTCATCAATGATTTCGGGTTATTTCAAGAAGGGGAAAGTAGATGAGGCAACAACTATTTTTGGTCAAATGAAATTGAGGAATTTGGTAATTTGGAATTCATTGATTGCAGGATGTGCAAAATGGGTGCAAAATGGATTGTGCAATACAGCATTGGCTGCTTTCCGAAGAATGCAATTTGAAGGGTTTCAGCCAGACGAGTTTACAGTGGTGAGCCTGTTATCTGCTTGTGCTCGGGAGGGCCTTTTGGATACAGGAAAGGCAATACATGAAATGATAATCCAGTTAAAGCTTCACTTAAATCAGTATATTCTAAATGGATTGGTGGATATGTATACAAAATGTGGTGATCTAAACAATGCAAAACTGATATTTGACAAGATGTCAATAAAAAGTACTGCAACTTGGAATGCTTTAATATTGGGTTATGCTATCCACGGACAATGCTGGAAGGCAATTGAATATGCTAGAAAAATGGTGTTCAGAGGTGAGAAGCCGGATAGTATAACTTTTCTTGCTGTTCTATCTGCTTGTGTGCATGGAGGTGGTTTTGTCACACATGGAGGTTTTGTGGAGGAAGGATTAGAAACTTTCTCCAATATGGAGAAATACGGATTGAAAGCAAGCATCAAACATTATGGTTGTGTAGTGGACCTTTTGGTATGCAAATAGAACCTAATGAGAAAGTTTTGGGAGCCCTACTTGGAGCTTGCCGGATTCATTCAGACATAGATATGGCAGAGCTCGTGCTGAAAGAGATTGAAAAATTAAAATGTTGCAGTAATTCAAGTGATCCTAAACATTATATCCTTCTCTCAAGCATATATGCAGCTTCAGAGAAATGGGAGAAAGCTGAAGGAATAAGGGTAGCCTTAACAAATGTAGGGTCTCAAAAGACTCCTGGTCATAGTGCAGTTATTTTTGAAAGTGCTGAAAATGGTCTGATTCGACCATCACAGTATGATTTTTCAAATGATTTGAATCTCACATAAACAGGTGGTAGAAAATTAGAGTAGTTCCACACGACCAGAAACAAACTGTGCTCTGTATTTGACACCAAAACTAGAGGTCTAATTCTAACCTCTCTGTATTCTAAGTAACTGTCTTAACATCATCATCTTTATTGTATCATATGACCCTGAAAGATTCAGCTATTCTTTACAAATCTTTGTAGTGCCTTTTCCATTGAAGACCTGGGGAATGAAAAATCAATCACTCTCCATCTTTAGTAATTATGGAAAATTCTGGAATGAAACATTCAATGGAAAAAGTTGAACACCTACCATTTCCAGTTATGCTGAACAGGTACAAACGATTTCCAGCTGCTGTAGCTGTGATGAGAACATGAGGTGGCTCTAACTCGTACAGGTAATATTTTCTTCCAGAATGTTCTGCTATTTCAGCGCTTAATACCTTCCCTTCTACATTCTCACCTATCACTTCTGGCCCAAATGCATTAATCACCTTTTCTGGTGGTCCGATTTCTTCAATCTTTGCATCATCGTCAATAATTATTCATAAAAAAGTGTGAACAAGATTTTAGGTCAGTGTCTACATATAAGAGAATGTGTGTGTCTATCATGCTATACATGAACAGATATTTCCTAATGAATTTTTGTACATATATGATTTGAGTGAATTGGTAAAACAAGCACGTATACTGTCTACAGCATCAAAGTTGGAAGAGAAACAAGAATCACAGAGAAACCTACCATCTGAAAATCTTTTACAAGGAGCAACAATCACAAAAAGACGTCCTTGTTTCGGGCTGGCAAATCTCAGATCGATCTCTGTGCCTCCAAGATCTGCTATTGATATTTGATACCGGAACCTGTTTCATTTTATTGAGAAGCTACCGCCATTAGAGAAGCCAAGAAGAGAGCTAAAAATTGAGTTTGTGTGGATTCATTCTTATTACTTACCTCATCCCAATCCTGAGGCACTGAAAAGGCATATGGGATTATTGGGCTCCACCCAACACCATGCCCTCCTGATTTATCTTCTGGTCTCTGGTATGTTCTCCAACCTGCCTGCCTGAGCAAAGTTTCCCAGTGAAGGTGAATATTTACTACTCCAAAATTAAACTACTAGTAATTCCTATGCAGTAAAAGGGATTTATTTACTTTACAGCATTCATTTGAATTTATAATTTCGTGTTCAGTCCTTCATCTAAGTTATAAAAAAAAAAAAAAAGCTAACCTTGTTCATCAGGTTCAGAGAGACTTGGTACCCTTCCTGCCAGTAAACCTTGTTTTACAACAGCCAAACACTCTCCAGGGAATCCAACTGTTGCTGATGTAACCAAAGAAAATCCAGAAACCATAGCTGACCTCCTACCCAATGTTAGAGAAAGTCTCTCACTTTCTTCAACCCTCTTTGCTTTTTCTGATGAATCTGCACTGATTCTTGATATTGAATCCCCTTTCTCTGATGCAGAAATGGTAACTAAATGTCTAGATGGGATGCTTCTGTGATTGCTGCTAGTCCAAGAAAGACAGCAGCCAGTAGTAGAAACAATCGAACTACTCATTCTCTCTGATGATGATGATCCTTTTTCTACTGCTGCTTCTGTTTTATTTTTTTTTTTTTTAATTTTTTTTTTTTGAAAAGTAATTCCAGAAATGATGCTTATTTTGGTAGCGTATGGTTCTTGTGGCTGTGGTCTGTTTTCATTTTTTGTGTATAATCGGATGACCTTTTATTTCTGGTATCCAGCAGTATAAGAATTTGCTACTATCAAGAGTTGGTAAATTGGCCAAAAAGGTTTCTTATATTATAAATGTTTTACGATTTCATCTATTTTCTTTTTTTTTGAAAAATTTCATCATTTATCTTATGAATTTTGGCCAATTTCATCCTTTCTGTTAATTTTTTTTGTCAACTATTAGTCAACTGTTATATTTAAAAAAAATTATTTTTTCAGGGGTAAAAATGTCATTTTACTGTTTTAAAAAAAAAAAACTCAAAACCTTAAAAATTTTAATTTTTCTTTTAGTTTGACATGACAAAGAAAATTATCAATTTTAAAAATATACTTAATATCATATATTTTGGTCAAAAATATCTTTTATATTTTTTATTTATATAGATTTTCAAACCAAATATTAATAAATAAATATATATAAATTTAACTATCTTTTATATAAATTTAATAAATAAATCTTTGAAAATCTATATGAATAAAAAAATATAAAAGATATTTTTGACCAAAATATATGATATTAAGTATATTTTTAAAATTGATAATTTTCCTTGTCATGTCAAACTAAAAGAAAAATTAAAATATTTAAGGTTTTGGGTTTTTTTTTAAACAGTAAAATGACATTTTTATCCCTGGGAAAATAAATTTTTTTAAATATAACAGTTGACTAATAGTTGACCAAAAAAAATTAACAGAAAGGATGAAATTGGCCAAAATTTATAAGATAAAGGATGAAATTTTCCAAAAAAAAAGAAAATGGATGAAATCGCAAAACATTTATAATGTAAGGGACCTTTTTGGCCAATTTGCCTTTTTCCCTTGTCATGTCAAACTAAAAGAAAAATTAAAATTTTTAAGGTTTTGGGTTTTTTTTTAACAGTAAAATGACATTTTTACCCCTGAGAAAATAACTTTTTTTAAATATAACAGTTGACTAACGGTTGACAAAAAAAAAATTAACAGAAAGGATGAAATTGGTCAAAATTTATAAGATAAGAGATGAAATTTTCCAAAAAAAAAAAGAAAAGGGATGAAATCGCAAAATATTTATAATGTAAGGGACCTTTTTGGCCAATTTGCCTCAAAGAGTCCACAATATATATATATATATATATATATATATATATATATATATATATATATATATATATATACATATAATAGAGTAGGTATAAATTTCACACCTAGGTGCAGAATGTATATATTATCTTAATATTTTTATATAGTTAATTTATACTATTAATTTTTCTTCATAAGTTTTGATTTTATAAATAATATGTTAAATGATTATCAAATATATTAAGAAAAAAATTTATCAAATAATTAAACATAATAAAATAAGATTATAATTCAAAATGATCATAATTAATTACAAAAAATAAAATAACTATAATATCATAAATGAGCTTATCCAATGTTATAAATGTTTAGATGAATTTAATATATTGATTAATTTATATATTTCATATTCTTTAACTTATACGATGAATATTTCATAAGTGTTCAATTTCATGATTCATGGACATTATAATTATTCAACGAATTTAATTGAGAAACAATTTTCTCTTTTTTTTGATTAAAAAATAATATAAATCAGGTGAATGAGAAACAATTTTCTCATTCACCCGATATTATTTTTTAATCGTTATTATTTCATCTTTCAATCTATATCTATTTACTAAAAAAGGAAAGAATATTATAGAATATTATCAAAGTCTACTACAACACCAATTACAGTGCAACAATACCAGCAACTAATGGATTTATTGGCTAAACAACAACATAATTCTCAAACTAGGGCACCTATCAACAGACAAACCTAGCCATGATGGCAAGTACTGTCTGTCTCCTTTCTCATACAAATTCAAAATGGTTGTTAGATAGTGGTGCATCGGATCATTTTTGTTATGATTTAACACAATTTTCTACTTATGAACCAAGTAGAAAACTTTGAAAGCTATATCACCATTTTGGATGGAAGTAAGATTGCTATTAAACACACTAACTCAGTAGTATTGAATGACTCAATTACTCTGTATAATATATTGCATGTTCCGGAATATAAGTACAATCTAATATCAATTCACAAGTTGTGTAACGATTTGTAGTGTGAACTACACTTTACTCATGATAAAGATTTGGTTTATACAATAAGGGAGATCAACATTTGTATAGTTCAAAGTCCTCCCAAGCTCATCATTGCTGCACAACATGTTTATCAGCAATTGATAATGCAAAGCTTTAGCATCTCAGACTAGGACACTTACCCTTTGGTCAGATAAAGCACATAAAACTTGATTGTGAGGTGCATTCTTGTTTACAAAATACTATATGTCAAGTCTGTCTTGTAGCCAAGCAGACTAGGTTAAGTTTTTCTCATAGTAGTATTAAAACTTCTTTTGTTAGAAAAAAAATTCTAATTTCAGCCATAACAAAAAGAAAAAAAAAAAAGAAAAAAGTCCTCAAAAAAAAAAGGTAAAAAAAAAAAACGGATGCTGCACAAGGGAAAAAAAATAAATAAAAAAAATAAAAAACAATTCAGAAATTAAAAAAAATTGAGGAATTGGAGGCCCAAATAAAAAAAGGACAGCCCAAACAAAACAGGGCAGCCGAAAAAAAGAGCAGTCCAAATAAAAATGAGCCCAAACTAAAAGGGGCAGCAAAAAAGGGTAAGCCCAAAACGAAATAATGTTTGAATCTGGGCCTTAAAAAAATATATATAAAAGGAAGCCCAATTAAAAAATAAGGTTCTGTTAAAAAAAAAAAAAAAAAAAAAAAAAAAAAAAAAAAAAAAAAAAAAAAAAAGGAAATCGGTCTACCCTTCAAAAAAAAAGAAAGTGGCTCACACACAATATATATATGAGCCCAAACAAAACAAAAGGAGCAGCCCAAAAAAAGTGTGAGCCAAAAATAAATAATGTTCTTATGGGCCCTTCAAAAGAAAAAGCCCAATTAAACAAAATAATAAGATTCTGTTAAAAAAAAAATGGCAGAATGTAAAAAAAAAAAAAGCAAACAGTAAAAAAAAAGAGGTTGAGAAAGGAAGTAAATTTTATTAATTGGTCTCGTATTACAAAGAAAGTTGAGAAGTACAATGTTATCTATTTATTTAAAGATTTTCAATTCTTGGTTTTCTGCCAATTTATCTAAATTTAGCCTTGGTCTCCTCTATCCTTTTTGTCAAATCAGTGGATTGATGAGATCGTCACGAAGATTTTTAATCTCAAAGCATCTATGTCGTTGATGGTGTTGGTAACCTCTTTCAAATTGACTCTCCTTCCTTCGAGTTGTTGTCGGGATTTGGAAATACATGCGTTGGTAGATAAATTGTCATGTTGAAGCTATAGGGAAACAATCGTCCGAACATTTTCGAAAATTGTAGCTAAAGAGACTCTGAAAGATGTCATACCTTTATGATCTACATTGGATAAAAGGGACATAATATCTTTTTCCCAATTCAAAAAATCATGTGAGGAGTTTGGTTGAGGTGATCAATGATTCCTTGAACAATATTCTCAATGTCAATGTCTTTTCAGAAAGGCATATTCACAAGGATTAGAGGTGACATTTCGGAATTCCTCTAAAAGTATTCTGGTGTGACGTGATAAACATCATTGTTGAATAATCACGGAGATGAAGCTATGGAATTGGTAGCATTATAATTATCCCCAACAAAATCATTATCATGTATATCACCTTCAAAGCTCGTGAGCTTTCAAAGAAAGTCAAATAAAAAGAAATTAAAACAAATAAATACTGCACAAAAGTTGTAGTAATAAAAATTAGCTGTGAGAATATAAAAAATATATATAAGCAAAAAAAAAAATGGGGCATTCTAAACAAAAATTGGCTCAAACAAAACAATGGCCCAAACATAAAAAGTGGGCCCGAATATAAAAGAAATTGGCCCAAATTAAAAGAAGTTGGCTCAAACAAAAAAAAAAAAAAGGGGTTGGCCCATACACAAAAAGGGATAGTTGGCACCAAAAAAATATATATATTCAGGCCCAAAAGAAACAAAAGAAAGTTTCTGCAAAATATATATATATATACAGGCCCCAAAAAAAAAAAAAAGAAAGTTTCTGCAAAAATATATATATATACAAGCCCCAAAAAAAAAAAAGTTTCTGCAAGACAAAAAAAAAAATAAAATGCAGTGAATTAAAAAGGCTGCGAAAAAAAAAAGATTTTTTTTTAAAAAATAAGGCTGTGAGTTTATTAACAAAGGGGCAGTAGTGAATTAAAAAAAAAAAAAACAGCTGCTACGTTTTTTTTTTATTTATAAAAAAAAAAAAAGCAGTAGCCAAAGTTGAAGGAGACATAATGGAACTTGGAACCCGATCCAAAAGAGGAATATCTTGCAAAGAATCTACATGAATAGCTACAGGATGATCTCGTTCTTCATCACTTTCCGAGAGACTCTCATTGGATTGATGATCATCGAATGCACCGGGTTAAAACCTCCTTTGTAGTTGCACTAGTTCTTGAGGAAATTGTTAAAGGTTTCGACTTTCCTTTGTAAGTCAAAGATTTCCACCACAAATCATATTCTTCCGTACAAAGGGGCATGGTAGAACTTGCTGCAATAGTTACCCGAGATTTTGTTCCACGACCAACAGACGATTGCCATATAGACAATAACTCTTTTACCGACGTGCAAGATGGCTTTGATTTCAAGATACCAGGGACGTCTTGACAAAACTAAATTGTCTGCAAAATCTATGGGGGTTGTATGGTACAATTAAATAATCCTTACCTTGTCTAAGTGTCAAGTAGCATGAACGAATGCTAATCAAAAGAGCAAGGTTCCGAGGGGAAAGTTTTCCTTCATCAATGAAGGTTTGCTTATCTTTACCGAATGAAAGGAAGCTATGAAAGGTATCACCTGGCTGTTGAAAAAGATTTACCGCGTCAAGACAAGAAAAGTATTTCGCCATCTTCTCTCCATGGAATTGAACCATTCTGGCTGGTGATTTGATGTTGACATGTTTAAAATGTGAGTCGAAGTGTTGCGCTATCCAAGCATAGACAATGTGAATTGAGAATGTAGCTCTACAACGCCAAAGTGCGGATGAATGGACAATCTCGTTAAGACCATTGTAAATATTTGCTAGTACTCTGGAATCGCAAGACGACGAGCGGCACTACAAGCCATATAACTCACAACTTTGAAAACATTCGGACGAATGTAACCTGCATTCTTACCTGGAAAAATAAACTTACATATCCAACATGAAAGAATGCCGCAATTCCGTCTCTGCACGTATGACCTCTGAAATATTTGAGTCTCCAAATAATTTATCAAAATCTATTGCAGGAAAGGAGGAATTTGCGGTAAAGGTTGAAGCAGATTGCAAGTCATTTTAGGTAATCGACGCTTCTGCGTTACCAAAGATTTGGCAGGAGGGGCCGCATATTTGTTTAGTCCTTTGAACCAAAATCAAATCCATTGCTCAAGCGATATGCTGGTGGGATCTCCATCTACAAGATTCCCTAATGCAAAAATAAGATACTTACAGCTTTGAGGGGTTCGTTTGTCAAACAGTTCTCTCGCAGATGGAATAACTTCGTCGTAAAGGAAGCTGCAGACAGGTTAACCAATAAGTGTGAATAAGTCCCAAATTGAAATCGACACTCACCGATAGATGTATGCAAAGTGTTGGTCGAAGGACACCACTGGTTGCAAAAAGCACGCATCACATTCTCACAACGATCATAGGTGAACAACGACGCATATACAACATCATAGACCTCTGCATTCTTCAAGGCTCATTCATTATTTACAAGAATGTACTCAATCCACTCCAGTAATTTTTTGTGTAACTTATCTCACCAAAGTTGGATGAATGAACAGGCCATGAGGACTTCTTTGTGTTTGTAGTAGTAAAGGGAAGGGAAAACTCTCGCGATTGTGAATCCGCTTTATGAGTAGTAGATGACAACAAACTTACCACTTGAGGAGGGGATGAAGGATGAACATTACGAGTTGCGGTAGAAGACCAATCGGTGACACGATGGTAGCTTGCGGCTCCTTAGGACGTATGTGCGAATGGACCAAATCCACTTCATGTACTTCTAAGTTTAAATAATTGATTCAAGACTCATTGCGACGATCAAGATTTTGATGGTTGCTGGTATTGCTGCACTGTAATTGGTGTTGTTGTAGACTTTGATATACCGGAGACACCGCCACCATCACCATCAAAATCTTCACCAAAAGATAAAGCAGCTACCCTATTATATTTGAAACCTTTCAAACCCGGAGGATAGCCATGTATTTTTAAACATCTGTCAACACTATGTCTTGGAATCTGGCAGTGTAAACATAAATAGTTAGCTCTTGGTTTAGATCTTTTATTTCCTAGTTAGGTTGAAACCCTCTTGAGAA
>JAHSUH010003379.1:0-10819 GCA_025388415.1 Cynanchum wilfordii
GACAAGAAGAGAGTAGTTAATTGATTAATTTTCCAACTTGCCCCTAAAATTCAATTTTTAATCAAGTGGCCTTTGTCTTAGTATCTCAATGGCCAGAGGTTATCAGTTTGAATATGAATTTCTGGCAAACAATACTTTAGTTGCCAAAGAAATTCAAAAACATTAGTAGGGAGCAAAATATTTTGATTTCGAAGGACATCTTAATCAATCAACAAAATTTGCATTCCTTTGGAAATCTACAAACTAACTGTCTCAAACATCAGCTTAACCAAATAAACTGTCTATGATTATGAAGAGGAAAATTTCACATTTCAAACTTGATTTGGTACATTAGTGTATATAACTAGGTGAAAAATAGCTATCAAAGCAGAGGATCCTGAAGTTATGAACCAACCAAAAGATACCCTTTTGCTTCAACTACTGTCACAGCAAAGTTTCCAATTCAACAAAAACAAGAAAATGAACAGAAAACACCATATTACGTGATAATCAAAAGTTTTGATTGTGTGAAATTCAGTCATATTAGTTACCAATGGAAGATTGAAAAGGACTGGAGGGATCATCTTGGAGTAGTCGAGAGCAGTAGTCTTTAGAGAAGCCTAAGTCGATTTCACCCTGAACTGAACAAGTGAGAGTGAACTTCAACAACTCTTCCATGCAATCCTTCAATTGGGCTAGCCCCATTGCCTGTGGCGGCGGTGCAGCCGTTGATATCATTTCTTTGTGGGAGTGTAAATAGAAAATGAAGAAGAGAAGATTTATAAAATGTATTCCATTTCTTGTCTTTGAACGGATATGTGCTGTATTTATAGAACAGCAATTTACATAAGAATTATCAATTCTGTTACAGAATATAGACTGACGTGGCATGTATCAAGAAGATCACACCGTACACATGTTCAACTAGTTAACTAAGATACAAAGAACTGAAAATATAAGGACTGAAATGTAAATTAATGTGTAACATCCCCTCAAATGGATAGGGCGAGGAAGCACCGTAAGTTTGACACGAAGCTCTTGAAAGTGAGAACTGAGGACTGGTTTTATAAGACAAACCACAAGTTTAGACTGTGATGGTGTATACGAAACATTAAGAGAACCATGTGTGATACGCTCACGAACAAAATGGTAATCAATTTATACATGTTTGGTGGGAGCATGGAGAAGAGAGAGGAAAAGAAAGCTCGGTTAATAAAAGATTGTAACCAAGAAACTTTTGTTGCGCCATTAGTTAGAGCCCGATATTCAAACTCGGTGTTGGATTGAGATATAACTTTCTGCTTAGTAGAACGGTGGATGAATTATGGTTTAGCCATAATCATAAGAAACATACTGACCATAGCCACTTGAACATCCGAGCATTGACAAAAAGGAGCCTCCACATCAGTATGGACCTCCTTTCCGTGAGTTTCGATCCCGCAATCTTTCAAATGAACAAACCCGCCACCAAGAGATCCCTCGCATTCATTGTTTATTGATTTGTTTATTTTCTCATTTTTAGTTCCTAGGTTGATCGAGGTATCAACCACTAACTTGTCACCAAGTGTTCCCTCGGATTCATTATTTATTGATTTGTTTATTTTCTCAACAAATTTGGAAATTTGCTGTAATTTGATAATGTACATTAAAAAATTTTGAAATTTGTATTAACGAGTTAGAAATTTGCACTATATTTGGAAATTTGCATTAGATTTAGAAATTTACATTAGCGGGTTGAAAATTTGCATTAGTGGTTGAAAATCTGCATTAGATTTGAAAATTTGCATTAAATTTAGAAATTTGCTTTAGCGGGTTGAAAATTTGCATTAGATTTGAGAATTTATATTTTAGAATCCCTTGAAAATTTCACATTTTAAACTGTTTATCTTCGGCATCTTCGGCACCTCCATAATCCTCAGATTCCTTTCATTTACCTTTTCCACCACCTCCACATTCCCCCCCTAACCCCGATCATTATTGTCCTCCTCCACCACCTCCTCAATCCCCTCCACAACCACATTTTCTTCATTGATAGGTGGGAGATAATGGTTGAGACTGGGCTCATGATCCATTCTCCCACGTGCTTGGAGCAGATTTCCTCCAGAATTTCCTTCACCGTCTCCCTCTGGATTTCCTTCTCCCCCTTCTCCTTCCCCTCTGGATTTTCTTCTCCCCTTCTCCCTTTCCCTCTGGATTTTCTTTTCTCTCTCCCTCTCCCGCCATTAACTCCAATTCAAAATTAATTTCACACATTTTCTTTTACACTTAACTTACATATATTATATATATTTATAGCTATCATAATCAGACGTATCATTCACTTACACTTGCGGGGTCTTTAAGAAATACGAAATTGAAAGTTGAAACATGAAATAAGCATCACTTACATGGTTCAAAGTCTCGGCCGAGTCGGGCTTGACTCGGCCGAGTTGTCTCTGGATCGAACCTTTCCGATACAAAGAGACAAAAAAAACCCGAAATGATACTAACTCGGTCCGAATCGGTCTTAACTCGGGTTGACTCGGGTTGACTCGGCCGAGTCAAAGCCGAGTCACTTACAAGCAGATCTGCCATGGAAGAAAATGAAGAAGAAGAAGAAGAACCGAAGAAGAAGAAGGAGGAGGAGGGAAAAAAAAGAAGAAGAAGGAGATAAAGGATGAGAGAGAAAAGCACAGAAATCTAAAAATAATATATATTATATAAATTTGTATTGAAAATATTGGTCTCGTCAGTCAATCAGTCATAATTTTTGAACATTTTTTTTTTTTTTTTTTTTGGGAATTGAACCATGTTTTGAAAATTATATATATATATATATATATTATAAATGTGTAATAAAAATAGAAAAAGATGCACACTTTTCTAAGATATCAATATATATTATATTATATTTATAATTATAATTAAAAAATATTATTATTTTAATTTTAAATATAAATGATATTAATATTATATTTAATAACAATTTAAATTTTTTATTATCATCTCATAAATAAAAATTGTTTTATTATTATTTTTTTAAAAGTTATAATATTTTAAGAAATTCTTTCATTTAAAAGTTTTTACTTTTAGAAGTTGTTTATAATTTGTCTATTACTTAAAAAAGAAAATAATAATTAGAATCGGACAATATTTGATTTGAGATTTTGATTTGAGATTTTACAAATAAAATGAGTGAATATAATATTTTTTAATCATAATTAGACATTCAAATGTGTTATTACTTCATATATTTTTTAAGAAATTTTTTGATTTAAAAGTCTTTTTTGATGGAGATAGTAATTGGAACAGTCAACACGTTGCTTGGAATGACATGGGCACAAGGAGATGATAATTATTATCATACTCAAGATACCAATCATGGTTATCGTAATGGAATAGAAACACAACGTAATTTTTTACATAGTTTGATAGAATCAGGTGATAATGGTGATGATACTCAAAATTCTATCTAGTGAAAATATTTTATTAATTTATATGTTTTGAATAAAAACAAAATTTTGAATTATTTGATTTATTCTTATGTATTTTTTTTTTTTTGGTAAATATTTATTCTTATGTATTAGACTTTATAGCATATATATATATTAATATATTCTTATAATCTTTATATATAATATATTAATATTTGTTTTAGGAATAAATCATTGGTACCGTGCGAATCTTTTTTCCTTAATTTTTTTTATATATTATAATTGTGCACAAGGTAAATAATATATATTGTATTTATAATTAAACTTAATATATATATTATTTTAATTATTAAATATAAATGATATTTTTTTGAGAAGAAATATAAATGATATTGATATAATAATAATTTAAAATTATTAGTAAAAATTGTTTTATTATTATTATTTTAAAAGTTATAATATTTTAAAAGATTCTTTGACTTAAAGTGTTTAATTTTAAATTTTTTTATAATATAGTGTAATTATAATTGATCAATTACTAAAAAAATTATATATATAATTAAAAGTAAATTATTAAAAAAAAATTAGAATCTGTCACGATTTAATTTGAAATTTTATATAAAATGAATGAATATAAAAGTTTTTATAAATAGACATTTACATATGTTATTATTTCATATATATATATATATTGAAATATATTTTTATAATTTTACAATTATTTATATTAAAATTATGATTAATTATTATTTATGAATTTTATATTAAAACTATTGTATTATTTATATTTTAAAATTATATATAATTTTTTTTTATTAAATATAATAAATTCTGTATCGTCCGATACGATGACCGAGTCACCGATATTGACCGATACCGATATGGATCGGTGGCTTCCGAGACGGTGACCGAGACCGATACTTTGAACCATGATCACTTACCGACCGACGCAGAATCATGCCCGGAAACATCAAACTTGGGTATCGATTTTAAATCTGCATTTTGTATTTTAAATCTATAATAAATAAAAAATAAAAACTATCATAGATTGCAAATAGCTTATGTTTAGTTCGGTGGTAAGGTTCTGTATATTCCAATTGAATTCCCGTGGTTTTAAATCTATTGTTTCTTTTTCACTTAAAAATAGATTTTGCGGGGTTTCGATCCCGCAATCTTTCAAATGAACAAACTCGCCACCAAGAGATCCCTCACATTCATTGTATATTGATTTATTTATTTTCTCATTTTTAGTTCCTAGATTGATCGAGGTATCAATCACTAACTTGCCACCAAGTGTTTCCTTAGATTCATTATTTATTGATTTGTTTATTTTCTCAACTAATTTGGAAATTTGATGTAATTTGATAATTTACATTAAAAATTTTGGAAATTTGTATTAACGGTTTGAAAATTTGCACTATATTTGGAAATATGCATTAACGGGTTGAAAATTTACATTATATTTAGAAATTTACATTAGCGGGTTGAAAATTTGCATTAGATTTAGAAATTTGCATTAAATTTAGAAATTTGCTTTAGCGGGTTGAAAATATGTATTAGATTTGGAAATTTATATTTTAAAATCCCCTGAAAATTTCACATTTTTAACTGTTTGTCTTTTCCCATTCCAATATTTAGCTAATCCTTTCATTATTAGTTTTATACCAAAAACAAAGATTTATTATAGCATTATTGTCCTCCTCCACCTTCACATTCTCCTGATCCTGATTGGCTTCATCATTATTAGGATATATATATATATGTTTTGACAGATACTCAGTGAGATCCGACCATTCATGCCATGTTGCCTTTAGCAATTTATATATGTACATTTATAAAAACAAGTATTTTATATATTGAAATATTCATTTAAAAAGCATGGGGCTGGTATCAACAGTAGCAATTGTGAACAAAATTTTTGACTTTTGTGTTCTCTTCTCGAATGTAACGAGTGTGGATTTGAAAATTCGCAATAGAAGTGGAGAAATGACTCTTTAGAAGTTCATTATTCATGTGAAAAAGGAGCATTTAAGTATAATTAGAACATTAGCGCTTGAAAGAAAAAAAAAACATCGATTGGAAATTTGGAATAGCTAAAGTTTACATATTGTTGAGGTTTATGAGAATAATATAACAATTAATTTTCGTATTATTGTAGTTAGATTAAAATTTTAAGGATTTTTTTATCTTTTAGCACTTTTGACTTAATATTATAAGTTAAGTTAATTTGACAAATAAATATTCATAAAAAATAAAATAAATAAAAATAATTTATAAAATTTGATTAAAAAAAATAAAAAAATTATAAATTTTGGCACATATATACTAAGGAGAAGCTGAATATAAAAATAAAAATAAAAATTAAAAGAAAAAGTTAGCCCATGTAAAATATGTCCGCGCGGGCTGAAAAAAACAAAAAGGGAGCCCAAGGAAGGGGTCGGCTTTGAGGGTAATTCTCGTCGTACCTTATTATCAAGTGGTGGCACTGAAACTTTAGTGTCGTCACTGATTATCCTATTATAATTTTTACTGCCTTCCATCAATTTAACAAATAAAAGTTCATAAAGATTTCCATGTCTCCCGTTTTAATTTTCTGGGCTCGCGCGGACATATTTTAGTTTTTATTTTTTGTAACCCTTTGTTTGTTTTGCAGCCCCTCCTTGTTTATTTGGGTTCCTTTTTTTTTTTTTTTTAACCCGCTGACATATTTTACTTTGGGCTAACTTTGGGCATATTTTACACTAAAAGCCCACTTCCACTTTTGTTCTTTTTTTTCTTTTTTTTTTTAATTATGTTTAAATTTTCATGATTTCCAAAAAAAAATAAAAATGCACCTTTTGTGTAATAAATAAATTCTCTTCCTCTTTTTTTAAAAAAAAAAAAAAAAAACACTTTTTTTTTAATTATGTTTAAATTTTCATAATTTCCAAAAAAAAAAAAAATTGCACCTTTTATGTAATAAATAAACTCTCTTCCTCTTTATTTAACAAAAAAAACACTTCTTTTTTTTTTTAATTATGTTTAAATTTTCATAATTTCCAAAAAAAAAAAAAATTCGCACCATAAATAATCTCTATTCCCCTTTTTTTAACAAAAAAAAAAGCACTTCTAAAAAATATTACATTTTGTTTTTGGAACTATGTCTATTTTTTATCTTCTTTGACTGATTTTTAAATTTTGTCTTGGCCCAATTTAGGTCTGCCCCTTTTTATTTGTCAATGCTTACTTTTTAAAAAAATTTAATGTCTTTTTTTTTTTTTTTGATAAGCTAAAATATTTAATGTCTTTCAACCTTTTATTTTCTATATTAATATTTTCAACTTTAATTAATTTATTGTTTATCTCTAAAAATTTTAAAACATTATTTTTAATTGGTCCCTTAATTTATATAATTTTTTTGATTTCATCTTTTTTTTTTGTATTATTCCATCATTTAACATAATAATTTGGTAAATTTCATCCCTTTAACTTATATAATTTGGTAAATTTCATCATTTAACTTATAATTTAGTAATTTGATCCCTTAACTTAATAAATTGATAAATTTCATCTTAACTTATATAATTTTTCGGATATCATCCTTAATAATACATTTATGAGATATAAATTTACAAATGTATGATATAATATCTTTGATAATATACAAAAAATTTTATCAAATGTAAATTTACAATAGTAAATTAAAAGATTTTGTATTAAAAATTACATTTTTACCCCTTTATTTTTTAGTATTATTAATTTAATTTTAAGTTAAGGGATAAAATTTACCAAATTATTAAGTTAAGGGATGAAATTTACCAAATTATTAAGTTAAGGGATGAAATTTACCAAATCATTAAGTTAATGGATGAAATTTACCAAATCATTAAGTTAATGGATGAAATTTACCAAATCATTAAATTAATGGATAAAATTTACCAAATTATTAAGTTAAATGATGGAATAATACAAAAAAAATAAAATAGGATGAAATCACAAAAATTATATAAATTAAGGGACCAAATTTTCCAATTTACCTAGTTTGGATTTTTTTTTTTTTACACATTAATTTCTTGTAAATCTCTCACTTTTTCCCCTTTTTTATTTTTAAAAAATAATTTATTCAAAATTTCTTTAAAATGATGATTGAAAAAATTATAAAATTATTTGAATTGATTTTTTATATTATAATTACTTACTTTTTTATTTTGATAAGCGATATTATAATTACTTACTGTTTGTTGATTATATATATATATTAGTTAGTTCTTTTAACTACAAATAATGCTCTTAATTATTTATTCTTTTCAATTTTTTATTTTAACATATAGAGTTTTGAAATCCGATATAATTTTTATGGTATGATTCAATAATTTTAAAATGTTAATTTAATAGTTCGTACAAATGTATATTATGTATATGTTCATAAAATTTGAACTCAATAAAATATATAATGATTATTTTATACATAAATAATGACAAAATTATGACAAAATAAATAAAAATATGAAATTTTAATAATAAAATTTTTATATTATGTACTTAAAAACAAAATATTATATTTTTTTAAATATTTATATTTATAACTTTTGAGTTTCTGTCTGGCATGTTTATAATGACATGTTTGTAAATTTTTTTAAATTTTTTTGGATTATTTATTAATTTAATCTTTATTTCATTTTTTCCTTTTTAAAAAATTGAATTATTTTCATTCCTAACTTATAATATTTCATAATTTACCTTTACTGTAGTTTTTTTAAAAAAAATTAATTTTTTTTTTAACTTTTGAGTTCTTGATTAATTTTTATTGTTATTATTATTTTTTTTTCTTCTCTTTTGTATTTTTAACAAACTAAAAGAAAACTTAAAAATTTTTATTTCAAAATTTGTAATTTTTATATCTTGAATAAAATTTATTTTAGAGAGAGATTAAATTTAAAATTTATAAACTATTTTCACTTTAATTTATATTAATAATTTTTTCTTATACTAATTTATTTTAAGAAAAAAATTATGTCAAATTAAATAACTCTTAATTATGAATATTTTATAATTTTTTTAAAAAATAATTATAATAAAAAAACTTTAAACTATATTTTATAAGAAAAAGATAAATTATATGTAAAAATAAAGATGAGAAATTTTTTTAAAAAATTAAAAATAAAGAATATGCTCTTAATTTAATATTATATTAAGAAATTATGTTACTCAATTAGATACAATGATAATATTTGTGTAACTATTTAAATTTGGTTAAATTTATATATTTATTTATCAAATGTATCAATAAAAAAAGATAAAAAATAAAAATAAAAATAATGATAATTAATTTTATACTAATAAAAAATAATATTTTTGAACTTTATTAAAACTTTATATTTATTTAACCTTTCAATTTATTTAATTTTAGATTATTTAATTATTATTTTTAATAATTTACTATAATGTTCTAATAATTACCTATTTGTCACAATGTCCTGATAAAATAAGGCATTTTAAAATTTTAATAGCTTCAGTACAATCATTTTTCAAAAAAAAAAAAAAAAAACTCTTTTGCGTATTGCAAAACCATTTCTTCTGCAATTTATTAGAACATTTTAAAAGATATTAAAGTAGTATAATATGTCCTTAGTGGAGTGTGGGACCAATTTATCTGAGCTGGCAAAGTGGTGAAAGTATAACCCTCTTCAAAGAGAGAAACACACGGAGAGAAAATAAACATTTGAAATGTTAAAGAGGTTATAACGTCTTTAGATATTTTTGTTACTTAAACTAAAAACCGCGTCGTTTTGATCACCAGAAATAAAAATCTAATAAATGGCTGTTGATTTTCTTTGCTTTATTTTGTCAGCAAAAGCACATAGTAAAAGAGACGCCACGCTAAACCTTATATATATTTTTTATAATAATGTTTTTATACGCACTTATTTTTCTAAATACATATTAATATTTTTTTTAATACTGATCTAAAAAAAAAAATTTAATACAGTTATATTTTTTATTTTAAATAAAATTATAAATATTGACTTTTTTTTTTTTTTGAAAACCAAACTGTAAACTCCATTAAATTAAGAACAAGATAACTAGTCCGCCTGCAGATCATCCAACACCAACAGATGAGAGGACTGAAACCAAATTACATCAGTAGATAAAGAAAGCCCTATACTAGCTAATCTGTGTGCAATGTTATTGTTCAATCTAGGACAAAAACTAATCACTACATTCCTCACTCCTTGCAAAAACAGCTTAAACTTTTCAAGAACCGCACCCACCATCGACGGATGTGGACCTTCATAAGCAAGCTGCTGCACCAGAGATAAACAATCGGACTCAACAATAAGAGACTGATTCCAATGTTCGGATATAGCATCCAAACTTTTCCACATTGCAAGCAATTCCGCATGTTCCGCCATTGTTGAATGAGGTAACCGTCCAACATCCGACTCGATTGTTGTCCCTTTATGATCCCGAAGAACAAACCCATAACCAGCCTTATGTGGGAAGAAAGATGCATCCACATTCGGTTTGAGGCAACCTTCTTCTAGGGGCTGCCATCTCGAAGGATGCTCCAAACGTGTCCTCGTATCATTCTTAACCTCGTCCCCCACAGTTTGGTATAGATCGAGAAATGCAAGTGATTGGGCGATGGTATGCTCCGGTCGTGATCGACGTCCGGTGAATATCAGCTCATTGCGTGCACACTATATTCCCCATAAACAGATCGGAAACTTACAGAGAAGTTGTGATGATGAAGGAGAATTTTCTTGAATCATCTGCAGTAAATGTAACCAAGATTGTGCCTTGATCACATATTTAATAGGAGAAAAACCTAGACTACTCCACGCCAATTTAGCAAAATCACAGTAAAAGAACAAGTGATGGTCATCCTCTTGTGTACAACCACATATAGGGAAAACAACATTAGATTTGATCTTCCTTCAACACAAATTAAAACCAATGGCCACAGAATGATGACATAGCTGCCAAATGAAGATACGGACCTTCGGGGGCAGCTTACAATTCCAAACTAACATCCAATCCACATTTGCGTGTGAGCTACTTGCTTGTGAAGCTAGCCGATTCTGCACTCCCACTCGATACACGATGAAACAATGAACAAACCTTTCTTTGTATAATGCCAAACAATGCTATCTTTCTCACCTTCCCGACAAATAGGTAGACTAGTAATTACATCCCGGTCTCGCTGACAAAACAAAACATTTAGAAGTTTTGTTCGTCACACTCCATTTCCAATTTACTCCCCCACCTTTGTTTGAGGATGTAAAAATCGATAGGAGTAATAGGCAAAAAGGATCCATTTGAAGGCAACCAGGGGTCTCGGAATACCGGGACAGATTTCCCGTCCCCTATACGCCATCGAATTCCCTTGCATAACAGTTCCCTTCCAAAAGAATTGAACGCCATGTATAAGAAGGTCTTTGTCCACA
>JAHSUH010003382.1:0-56525 GCA_025388415.1 Cynanchum wilfordii
AACTAATTATGCAAAATGTTATTAACTATGCAAAATGATTAAATGCAATCTTTATGAACTAATATACATACTTATGACATGGAAAGTAAAGTAGATACATGCAAGCTAAAGTGAAAGATGAATCACTAAAATACATATATACTCACCATGTAAAAACACGCAAATGTATATTACAATAAAACCATGCAAAGACATGCAAAATGCTTATTGTAAGATTAAAACATGCAGCACTAATCTACTGGAACATAATAACCTAAATGCCATGCAAATCATACAAAGTGCTATATAATAAAATCATTCTAAATGCTATACAAAGTGCTATACAAAGTGAGGCAAACAAAATGCTACTGGACTGCCCGAAATTTTTTTTTCCAAAAACAGTATACAAAAAGTAACTAATTAAGCTACTGGAAAATTGAAGTGCAAACAAAATCATCATGAATTTAAATAAAGAACAAACTGGAAAAAGATTTTGAAATGCATTATGCATACAATATCTGTATCTATACACTGAACATTAGATACAGTAAAGAAATAAGACATACATCTAATGTATCTATATGTATTAAATGCTATGCAAAATCAAAAAGAACAAAGAATAAGCACTACCTATTGGAAATTACAAGTTGTAAAATATACATACATAAATATACCATGCAAAACATAGAAACCATGCATATGAAAAGAAAATATACACGTTATCTATATTAAGCATGCAAATTCATGCAAGTCTACTAAATAACATGCAAAGAAAAACAAAACATGCAAATCAACCAAAAAGCTACTGGAATTCAACATAATAGAGATGCTATAAACTATTGAAAAGATCAAAGACATACAATACAAGTCATGTAAAATATAAGATTGTGAAGGCTATGAGATATAATATTAAAGTTCTTCATTCTAACCTATTTAACCAAATGCAAAAAAAGAAATAGAAACTACAAATCTAAACAAAGGCATGCAAAGGCAGAATGTACAAATCAAAGTACTCAAACATTTTTCAACCAAAATTCAGCATACTAACTATAAAAGAAAATAGAATTAAAGTAAATGTTGGTCACTAGAATTAACATTTCTTAGAATTAATCTCTAAGAATGTTGCCTATTCAAAAGAAAGAACTATACTATACTATTATCTAAAGAACTCAAGGAATACTAACTAAAATTCTAAAGATGCAAGTCTAACAGAAACATAAGTGACCATTCATTGAAAACCTACTCATGCAAAATCTAACAACAAATGCAAAGAAAGAAATCTAAATACATAGCCATACCTAAATTCATATTAAGCACATATTAAGGCTAACAAATAAAAAGTAGAAAAATATGAAAAACATCTAACATCAATGCCTAACAAAGTAAGTATCTAGATAATAATCTTCATGAATTGAAGATATTATTAGAATACTAACTAAACTAGAAAGTACTTAAAGAAAATGAAGGAATGAAGATAAAATGATATGAAAATGCAATATTAACTAAGAAATGTAAGACAAGTAATTGATAAATAATAAAACTAATGGTTAAGAAAAGAAGTAAACTATTCTAACATAATACCTAAAAATCAAGATAATATCTATTTTAACTATCAAAAATCATGAAACGAAAGCATGGAGATACATCTAAGAACATGAAATAGAAATCAATCAAAGAAAGAATCAAGTTAGAAAACTAGTTAGATCTTATACTAACCATACCTAAGAACTAGTTAGAACAAGTTAGAAAGATTAGAACAAACTATGTCAAGTTAGAAAGTAGGAAAAAAAAAGAAAAAAATTAGATCTAAAATTCTAAACTAAAGATCAAACTAAGATTTTAAACTAAAGATCTAAGTTATTCTAAGGGTTAAGAATCTAAAGAATCAAAAGCTAACCTAATCTAAAGCACTAAACTAACTAAGCTATATAATCTAAATCAACTAAGGTTAACCTGAATCCAAAATATCTAAGCTATATCTAACCAAAATCTCTAAGTAAAAGTTTACCTAATGGATCTAAACTAACCAAAACACTAACTAAACCTAAAAATCATGATACTAAATCATCTAACCTAAGATCTAAATCCAAAAATCTATAATCTAAGCAAGAGAAATTCTAAGAAAACGAATCAATATGAAAGCAAGAGAAAAAAAATACAAGTAACATAAGAAAGCTACTAAAGTAAGAATAATAAATTCTAAGAACAAGAATAACCAACTCAAATGAAATCTGAAAATTAAACTACAAAAATCATGAAAAACAAGATTCAACTAACAAATTAAATCAATCTAAACAAAATCAAAATATCCAATGATCTAAGAGAAAGATCAAAGATAAGACAAGAAAAACGAAAAGTTACTTGATGTTGATTCCATTTAGCAAATCATAACAAAATTAATTCGTTATATGATTCACACCATTGATGAAAATTTTTTCCTAAAAATTACAACGAATTAAGAGGAAAAATATCATGAAACTAAATAATAGATTCCCTGGCAACGGCGCCAAAAATTTGATGTTTGGTTTATTATATATAAAAATAATATAAATAATTGAATAAATAATACTAAAAATAATAGGAATTCTCAAGATTAAAATAGGATTGTCACTAATAAAATTAACTCAACTAGGCAGAGCACCTATCGAAATAGTTTAGCAAATAAGGTCGTATTCAAATTTTAATATTTATAAAATCGTTTTCCCCTCTATTAAATTCTAGAGAGTAGGAGATAATTGCCAATTAAAATTGAGCTTTACCCCTAGCTTTCTTTAGTAGATTTAGCATCTAGTAGTCTCCTTGATAGCTTGAAAGTCTTCAAACACAGCTCCCTCAGGTGGAATTTTGTAACACACCTTTCGGTTTGAGGCTATGTACTAACACTCTGATATTTGAAAGAAATGTTTAAAACTTCAGGGAATTATGGTAAGTAATCAGTTTGGCAGCACTTCCCTAATCTATAGTAAGCTTCGATCAACACTCAAAAAGTGCAAAAATATCCTATTTATAGAATTCTGGGAGTAGGGGTAAAATGAGGATTTTACAAGTCAAAATCATTAACTTCTCGTAGAAGGGATTGAACACAGGCATGTCGCGCACCCAATTTAATACACCAGTGTTGCACCAGTGTCATCCATATGTTGCACTCGTGTTGCGCCACGTGTTCTTCACTTTTAATTATATTTCAGCCCAGTGTCATCCATATCCCAGGTGCTCGGAATAGAAAATGGAAGAGAACTAGCAAGAAAAGTAATAGGGAACAACCATCCTATACAACTTTGTTCTTGTGATGCTAAGTCTAATAATTGTGCCTTTTGTGGCCTTGAATGCTTTTTTAGTTCTACATGTCCAACTTGTCCTCTAATTTATAAATGTGATAAACCAGAGTAATATGAACTCTGTTATATAATATGTATATTTGGATATGTGGATATCCAATATTTATAATTTCTTAGTCTAAGATAATTAAGGAGTTTCGATCCCTATTTATGAAAGCTAACTCTATTCAATAGCTACATTGAATAGAAATATGCTATATATTTTCTCCCACTCCTATCCCGTTTAACTGTATCTTGTACAATGTTATGCTCCATATATAAAGCTCTCGTGAATGCATGAAAGATGTGAAGAAGAAGGGAAATAAAAAGAAAGAGAGGGAAAAGAGAAGAATATATAACTATAATGTTTTAATAGTTCCATTATTTTTCTTATATTTACTTTCTATGTTTTATTCCTTATATTATTATTATGATTTTTTTCTATTAGTATTTATTTATTGCATCAAATATAACAAGTTATCAGCATGAGACTCTATTAACCGAGTTTCAATTTCTGAGATTATAATATTATTTTCTCAAAACAAGTATTCTCTTTCTATTTATTTTATTCTAGAATGGCTAACTTCACTAAATTTGAATTTATTGCTCTCAATATCATTAGAAATTATTTTTTATTTATCTTTGATATGAGGTGGTAAAAGGCCTCTAGTTGCAATGGCATTGTAGAGAATAATGTATTATCATCACAAGAAGCCATGATTTTTCTCTGACATTATCATCACAAGAATTTAAAAGATTTTAGATCTATGAGTGAATATAATTTTGCTATGTTTAAAATTATTTCTCGATTAAAATTTTACAAAGTAAAGATCACTATTACAAATATATTAGAGAAAATATTCTCTACTTTTTATGCCTCAAATATTTCTTGCAACACAACAGCAATATCAAGAAAAAGTCTTTAAGAAATATTTTAAGCTAATATCTACTTTCTTGTGAATATTTTTGGAATTTATAATTTTGACTCCTAAAGAGGTTATGATTAAGATTATGGGTGGAATACAAATATTCATTATAATCGCAATGGTCCAAGAAAATAATTTGGTATAAGTAATGATGATGATTGGGAGAACTTAAGAAAATATAATAAAAAAATGATCTTATTTCCGCAAATTATGAGGAGAAATATTGTCAATGTGGTACAAAAGATCATTGGTCTCATACATATCATAGGATAAAATACCTCATTTTTATTTACCAATCATCGATTGAAAAGAAAAACAAAAATACATAGAAAAATTTCAATTCTTGAAGTTCAGCTCAAAATGATGATGGCGATGTGATGATACACATCTTAAAAATAATGTCAATATAACTCATTTCGATGTGACCGATTTCTTTAAACTTCTAGAAGACAAAAATTGATCACCCCTTCAATGTTAGTCCACTATTAATAATATTTTCTTTTATATATTTATTAAATGTTTTATTTCTTTTATTTTCAATATTATAATTATATTTATTACTTAATCTTGATTTTATTATATATTATTTTATTATTATATTTAAGTGTACATTTAATATTTTTGTTATATTCATATGGCTATTGTTTCATTTAATGGAAAATATCATTGAAGATGTATGATTTATTGATAGTTTACCTACTCACACCATACTTAGAAATGAGAAATAATTTTCTCATATAAATATGGGAGAAACAAATGTAAACATAATAATAGTGTAAACAATGAATTCTTGATCATCTACAAAATAATAATCAATAATATATATTTGATGTTAGGTTCCAATTTTTAAATATCTCGACTGATTCTTTTCATCATGGATTTAAGGGCCTTTTTGGGTTTCATCTCAATCCTATGGTATTTGACTTCTCCGAGGGCCATGGACTTAATCTTGGAATGAATGGATTTGACTTTGAAGGACTTTGGGCTTGATCTCGATCCGTCTGTATTTGATTTGATTTCTCCGAGGGTCTTTGGACTTGATCCCGAAATGAATTTGACTTATGATGTCACAAAATTATATCATGTTTTTAGGGGAAAATTGTGCTTGATTTAAGTTGATTTTGAAAGTATTTGGGCTCAAATGATTAAGAATTGCTTTGTTTTTTATTTCGGGAAGTTCCGGGGACTTAAATTGAAGAGCGGACAAATTATGGGGCTATTTTGCAATTTGCAAGAAGTTATAACGACCGTATACAAGTCTATAAAACGGTCGTTATGTCCAAAACGGCCGTATACAAGCCCATAATGGTCATTATGACCACTTAGGGTTTCATAACGGCCATACTCAAGAACATAACGGCTATTTTGACCCTCCGGCGTGCGATTCTTGAGATTTTCAACTAAAAAATGTCTAAAACACCCTTGAACTCACTTCTATAAATAGAGGCAGAATTTGTGATTATTGACACACCATTATTACACAAAACTTGAGGAATTACGAGTTTCTAACTCATAGATTCTTTGTAATTCTCTCGTAGATTAGATCTTCTCTTTTATATCTCTTGGTTTTTAGTATAGAGTTCGAGCCTCAAACAGTTAGGGAGAGCTCTATAGTATAGTCGAGAGGTGTGATCGAAGATCCGTAGATCGAGATAAAGAATCAGTGTGTAGCAATCTTTCAAATCTGGAGAAACGAGTTATCCTGTTGGAGTAGTGACAGCAAAAATGGCTAACTTACTTTCTCCTTATCTTTTAATTTCTATATTTCGTTTTCTTTTATTAGTTAAATTTTGTCTCTTAGGAATCTATTACTTTATTACTTTTTAAAGAAAGTTTTGAACAATTGGAAACTTTAATACATAAATTATGGGAGGATATCGTTTTTAACATACATTAAGAAATTAACTTGTCTTACGCTTTCAATTTAATTTCTTATTTGAATTTGTGGCATGAAACTTAGGTTTTCATCTAGTCATGTAATTGAAATAATTAATTAATTGACAGTTTGTTAAAGAAACCAGACCATGAGAATTAATGAATTGCCAACTTAGGACTAATAACTTGTTAAGACTAGAAAAGTTAGGCATCCTAATAATCTTTAGTTAGAACTTCAAGCTGATCTTAGGGTTAATGTTATTAAATTGACAACTTAATAACCAACTTAAAAGATTTAGCATTACTTGCAATGAAATGTATTAAGGTAATCACTTTAGACAAATCACGCATGATAGTAAGATAAATTGAATTCATAATTTCCTTAGATCTACTTAAGTTAATCCTCGAATATTAGTCAACCTAATTGAGATTCCTAAACCTATCTGTTTTAATTCTTTATACGTTTATAAACCCAACATGAATTCATTTGAACCATAGGACTAATTCTCACTAAACGAAACTTGTCATAATCAATAGGTACTAATAATTGTTATCAACGTTCTTGGGATTAAACTATATAACTATAAATTTAAAATCGTGGATGCTTCTAAGTTACTATCTGCATACGATAGGTACTCTGCCTTAGGTTATAGGTTTTGTTTATTTAAGTGACAACTCGATACATCCTAATCACAAGCATAGTTGTGTTAATGCATGATAACAAAATACACATTAGATTTTTGGCGTTGTTACCGAGGACGCTAAATTCATAAATTTTTAAAATTCCTGATCAAAATTTAAGAAATTTTATGAATTGGTAATAGTAGTAATCTATCTCTTATGACATAATTTTATTAGTGGAGTTAGGCCTCACTTTCCTAAGTATAAGATTTCCTAAATTGTTAATTTTAGAAATTATCTAGAATTAAATAATTAGGGTTATCTAGTTTTAGAAAATTCATTCTATAACCATACTAGGAATATTTCTAGATATTGTCTAGGGTTGAAAAAAAAAAAGAGTATGGAATTCTTTTTCGAAACTCTTAAAATTTTTCTTTTGCTTTCTTCTTATCTTTTTGAAACATCATGCTTGATCTATCTTTGGTATTATCAAAAATTGAAGTTTTTAATTCATCGTGCAAGGATCCACCTGAATTGAAAACGAAAGGCTTTGCCAAACCATCTCTACTATGGATTCCTAAGATAAAGGCAAGAACTTGCTTAATTGCAAATTTGAATAAGAAACAAAAGAAGCTGATACTGAATGCTCTCAAGAGATACAAAAGAGCTTTTCCTTACAAAACTGTTGACATTCCAAGTATAAGTCCTAGCCTTTGCTCTCATACATGTTCTACTATTTGGATAGCTTTTCTAGTTATATTATTTTCTTAACATGATAAGAAAGTCTATGGAAGTTTTAAAAGATGATTTTTATGTTTGATGATACATGCATTGCTTGTGAAAACTGGAATCTATGCTTGAAAATGCATAAAAATGAATATTGTGCTTAACTGGAAAAGTATGATAAAAGTATGAGTTGTGTTAGATCTGTCCAAAACAGTGAAAAAGAGCATTTGACCATTTTTTTTCACTTAATGGTAAAAATGGACGGAAGGGCAGTTTGCGAGACGTTTTGAAAATTTCAATGTCGCTAGAGCAACAAAAAAAAGTTAGTTGTTAAACTTTGATTCAAAGATAGTTAAGGTGTTACTAAAATATTTTATCCTTAATAAAATGTTAAATATGTAAAATATTAGGTTAGTGACTTGCTGGTTAGTAAGTTGGTATTAGATATTTATGTTAGTAAGGTTAGTAAGTTGATATCGACTTAATAGGTCCATTTGTATTGTGTTGGCTTGATATGATTAATTTTAATGTCAAGTTCTGAAATGCAAATTGATATCTTGCATTCACACGGTTATGTGGTAATAAAGTTAATTTCTATTTAATTGTCACTTAAACAGATAACCCTAGGAAGAGTACCTATTGTATACATATAATAATATGGTAGCATCAACGATTTTATATTTATAAAATATCGTATAGACCAAAGGACGTTGATAACAGTTATTAGTAACTATCAATTATGACAAACTTTGTTTAGTGAGAATTAACCATATTGTTCAATTCAATTTATAAGGATAGTTTTTGGAACATAAGAATTGAAATAGATAAAGTTTAGGATTCTTAATTAGCTCAGATGATTCAATTAGGATGACCGATGTTCAAGGTTATAGCTTATAAGCGGATCTAAGGCAATTATGATTTGCTATTTATTTTACTACCATACCTAAGTTGCCTAAAGTGATTACCTCAATATGGTTCGTTGCAAGTAATCCTAAATATTTTAGATTCGTTATTAAGTTGTCAATTTAATAACCTTAATCCTAAGATCAAGAAGAAACTCAAACTCAAGATTATTAGGGGGTTTAACCTTAATACGGTTCTTTAAAAGTTATTAACCCTAATCCAACAATCTGTTAATTCTCCGGGTCTGGTCTCCTTAACAAACCGTCAATTAATTAATTATTCCAAATTCATGCTCGACTAGATGCAAACCTAGGGTTCATGGCATAAACTGAATAAGAAACTAAGTTGAAAACATAAGGCAATAGAAATCAATAATGAGAATGTAAACAGTATCCTTCACGGGAAATTAAGATAATAATTCCAATTGATTCATTAATAATAATAGAATCTCAAAAGACAGAGTTTTAATTGATGAAGGATAAAGAATAATATAACTAAAGAAGAGGGAAAGAGAAAGTTGCCATTTTGCTGTCAATGCTTCAACGGCGTGGCTCAAACCTCCGAATCTTCAAGAATCCTAGTAGCATGCTCCTTATCTCGCTCACGAGACTTCTAGAACCACACTTCTCAACTAAGCTATAGAGCTCTCCCTTACGGTTCGATGCTCAAACCCTATTCTAAAGAAGAAAAGTATTAAAACTAGAAAATCTTTATAACTACGAGAAATTCCCGAGAATCTATAGAATAGAAACTCGAAATTCCTCGAATTCTATGCAACTCTATGCTCTGTGGTGTCCCCCCAAGCTCTGAATGTCACATCTATTTATAGGAGTGAATAGGAGAGTTGTACAAGCTTCAAAAAGCAAAAATCTGTGCTCTGGTGGCCCAGTACGGTCGTTCTTGGCTGAACTACGACCTTAATGTAGCCCTAGCTGGGCACTACAGTCGTAGTAGGGTTCAGTACGACCGTACTAAAGTCCTAAAAATTGCAAAAATTGCCCCTATATTTGTCCTTTCTTTGATTTCAGTCCCCAAAACTTTCTGAAACAAAAAAAAAAAGCATATTTGCGTAATTTTTGATTAATTAAGTTAATTAAGCTCCTAAAATGAACATAAATACCCCTTAAAAACACAATATAAAATATAGTTATCAAGTTCATTATTTTAAATATGATTATTAATTGATTTGAATTGACGTATTCAATATAATTACCTTATTTGAACTTGACATGATCTTCATTCGTAAGAAGACATATAGGGTTGTAGCCATTCCGAAACACACTATCGAGGGAAATATTTCATCACATGAGCATAATGTTCACATGAAAAGCATATTTTATGTAAATGCTTATATTTGCATAATTATTTTTGTCCCGTGATAGCCCCCTACAAGGTGAAAGGTTGTGCTAGATCAAGCTCAAAGCAAAGATGTTACGACAGGTATCAATGATCCTAGCATCCACTTTAAGGGCTTTTTAAACGGAGGTTTCCTAAAAATTATAGGAGAAAAAAGCAATAGGCAATATGAAAAAAACTAAATTAGACAATTGTGGAGTTAATCTTTGCAACAATTAGATGAAAATTTGGTTGCGATTCACTAATAGTCCAATAATGTCAAAATACAATCAACGGACCATCATTCAAAACATAGAGATATTCTTCTTTATCATACAATCAAATGAGGAAAAAGCCACAATCCAGATACAATTTGATACAATTAATGTATGTAAATGATTTTTTAGAAATTTTACTAAAAGAATAAAATATCATTTTGTGTAACAATGAAAAAAATTTATATATGTGTAAAATAAATATAGTATTGTGAAAATTATAAAATAGAATAACAATATCAATATATATATATATATATATATATTGGTAAGTGGAATTTCATTAAAAAGAAAAAATATTATGCAAGTGAATAGAATAAAACACCAACCTAAAACTAGGTGAAGGGGAAAAACTCAACCTAGGTGAGTCGGGAATAACGAACACTAAAAATAATAGTACATAGAAAATTAAAGAAAACATCATATCTAAATCTTCGACCTTAAAACTGCCAGTCATGAATCTTGATGATGACTTTGATGTGGTATAGAAACTAATAAATAAATGAGTGAAATAATAATAAAATTAATAAGATAAGAGTGAATATAATTAAGCTTGTCACAAATGTTCAATCATCTAGGCAGAGTACCTATCATGTAGATGGTATCAAAGCAAGTATCAAGATTTTAAAATTTATAAAATCATTTCTCCCCAAGAACCTTATTAAGATTAGGTGTAAGAAAATATAATGAAATCAACTATGATCATGTTTTGGAGGAATGAATCAATCTAAAGTTTATCCAACCAACATCAACAATGATGAGATTGAAACTAAGATTCCTAGAAAACATTGTAAAATAAAGCAAAGTAGAAATTAAAGCAAGTAATGGATGGTAGAAACTAAAGGAAAGTCATAGGTAAAATGGAGGATACAAACTACTAAGGGCAATATAATCATGAATTAACTATCATAATTCCACCAAATTAAGTCTAAAGATGAACTTCCCCAATACGGCTCGTTGCAAGAAATTCATAGATGAAAATCACTTGAATATTAACATAATCAAATCTCCTATCAATCATCCTAGTTCCGGTCCATCAATAGGAAACTCAATCACATTAATTTGACACTAATCATATGTCCTAATTCCTGTCTAACAATTAGTGTTAATCCGAAACTACAACTTCAAATCTAAGCTCAAACTTAAGATAAAATTCATATCCAAAACTATTAATGAAATTGCAATTCAAATTAATAAAACTATAACAATTGATCCATGAATACCATAAAATGCACAAAGTAACAAGTAACATAAAACCAACCATTTCTACCTAAGAGAAATGTAGAAAGAAGAGTTCCTAAGGTTGGCAACTAGATACAAGATAGAAAATACAAAAAGTAATAGAAGTAAGGAGAAGAGAGATGTCATTATTAATTGGTTGTTAACTCGGGAATTCCTCTTCTTCTTCAACTCCCTTCTTGATTCTCCTCTTGTTCTTCTTCAAGCTTCAATGGTTGATGTAGGTAAGTTCCTTTTGTATGGCTCCAATGAACTTCCTTACGTGTCGAGGCAAATCCACAAAAACCAACTAGAGACACTTATAACTACAACAACTCGAGAATAATCTATAGAAAAATCGGAATTAAAAGAAATATAGAAAATTCTCTAAGGCTAAACCAACAATGCTCAAAATAATAATCCAAGTATAAACAGAGCAACCATCCAATCCGAACACAGCTTAAAATCCTATAATTTATAGAAAACCGGAAGTGAGGGTAAAATAGTCATTTTATCTTCAGAAAATTGGATTTTATGACTCAACACGCCCGTGTCGCGCACCCGTGTTAAGACCGTTTTGCAACTGTGTTCACACCGTGTTGAGCAGAAAATTGCATATTTGGTCCCTCTTTTTGCACATCTAATGCGGTTAAGTCCAATTCTCGTTCTTGTAGCAAAATAAACAAATTTAAAGGTATTTATATGCAATTATGGCAAAATTATACCAAATTATACCTAAAATACCCCTGAGAATATGATACATTTTTGTGTTATCAAATAACCCCACACTTAAGATTTTGCTTGTCCCCAAGAAAATATGCATAGAAAGGTCAAAAAGAATTATAACACTAAAATGTACAAAGTAAAGAATTCAATCAAAAGAGGTATTTTAATTTCTCAAACAATTCAAATTATTCAACTTACCTTTCAAAGATCTCTTTTTTGAAAATAGAGAATGAAATACTCCATATTGCCTCACTACTCATTTCATGCACAATTTCAAGTAAGAATTTGAAATACTCATATCAATCTCAACTACCAACCAAGCTATAAAAGTTCCCCGAGGTGTGTGTGTGTTTCTTATCCCGAGTCATCATTCAATCAATAAATGTTCCCTCAAAACAACTCAATCAAACAATAGTTCAATCAAATGAAAATCGCAACAACTTACCACAATCACTTTCAAGAAACTCAAGTTACAAGGTGATGTGTGAGTTATATATATATAAATAATATAAATAATTGAATAACTAATACTAAAAATAGGTTAAAGTTAAAATAGGTTTGTCACTAATAAAATAAACTCAACTAGGCAGAGCACCTATCAAAATAGTTTAGTAAATAAGGTGGTATTCAGATTTTAAATTTATAAAAATCGTTTTTCCCTAAGACTTCTATTAAATTCTAGTGTGGAAAATATAATCAAACTAATTATGAATATGATTTGTGAATAAGAATCATTCAACAAGTAAACCAACCAATATCAAGAATGACAGGATCGATTTCTACATCTAAAAAGCAAAGTAAAAGCAAGTAAAGTAAAATCATGGATGAGATAATATTGAATATGTGAAGAACTCACTAAACACATTAGAGAGAGTGGAGGATACACTTCACAACAAAATCAAGTATCATGATTCAACTATTACAATTTCACCAAATCTGAGTCTAAGGATGAACTTCTTCAATACGTGTCGTTGAGAGAAATTCATACGTGAAGAACAACTCGAATATATTAGTAAGATCAAATCCCTACTAATCATCCAAGGTCCGGTACATCAATAGGAAGACAATCAAACTAATCTAGCACTAATCGTATATCCAAGGTCCGGCTTAACAATTAGTGTTAACCCGAACCACAAAATCGAATTAGAGCTCAACTCAAGATAGACAATCATATCAAAGCCATAATTGAAATTGCAATTCAAGTTAATGAAATCATAACAATCAACTCACAATAGATCAATCTCATAGTGAAAGTATAACATGAAACCAACCACTTCTACTCTAAAGAAATGTAGAAGAAGAGAGTTCCTATTGGGTTGGTAAACTAGATTACAAGAGTTATCAACAAAAATACTTGAAGAAGGTAAGAAAATAATTCCAAAACCAGTTGTCAATTGAATCCGGAAAGATCTACACCTCAACTTTCTTCTTGAATCCTCTTCTTGCTCCTTGAAGCTTGAATGATTGAAGTAGCTCAAAATCCTCTTGATCAAGTCACAAAACTCTACCTCATAGACCAAGGAGAGATTTCATAACCTAACTAGAAACATTTATTCACTAAAACAACCTAGGGAATTATCTAATCAAAAGTATTCAATCAAAGTAATAGAAAATGCCTCAAATTCTATACCAACGGGCGTTTAGCTCCTACGGACGTATACCATCCTTCAAGGGCGTAGCATATTTCCAGAATCTTGCACTTTTGCCTCCGAATTTGTCTTTTTACACCAATTTGCCCCGGAAGTTACCCGAAACAGAATATTTACAATTAAACTCAAAATCAATCAACTTATCTCAATTTAATACAATTATATTCACAAATCATGCACAAATTATATCTCAAAACATGATCATATTTGATGTTATCACAAGGCCAATTTATTATTATTATTATTATTATTATTATTATTATTATTATTATTTTCCGAGAGACACTCTACTTAACAATGTCAACTTTAATTACCCTTTTATTGAGGTCTACTCCGGTGGCTCCCAGATTTCGAAAACCTTAGGGCACCGGGCATTAAGTTCCCTTCGAAGTAGTTCTCAAGTAACAAAGGACACATGTAGAGACTCCTTTTATTGTTGCAGAAAGTAAACAATTAGTGGCATGTTTCTCAAAAATCCATCAAGCAATCATGAAAGCTATCACAAAATCCAAGAGATTTAGTATCATCAACCAAGTGTCCAAGAGTAGTCTACCAATCAAACAATTCATCAAAATAAGATGTGCTCAAAATCTTTCGGGAATTTCCTATAACCGGCTAGTGTCAAGCATTAATGAGATAATGACAAATTACATCTCAAAATCATAGCCATATCAACTGATGTGTTATTTGAGTTATATATAAATAATATAAATAATATAAATAATTGAATAAATAATACTAAAAATAATAAGAATCTCTATGATTAAAATAGGTTTGTCACTTAATAAAATAACTCAATTAGGCAGAACACCTATCGAAATAGTTTAGTAAATAAGGTGATATTCAGATTTTAAATTTATAAAAATCGTTTTTCCCTAAGACTTCTATTAAATTCTAGTGTGGAAAATATAATCAAACTAATTATGAATATGATTTGTGATTAAGGATCATTCAACAAGAAAACCAACCAATATCAAGAATGATAAGATTGATTTCTAAATCCTAGAAAGCAAATTAAAAGCAAGTAAAGTAAAATCATGGATGAGAGAATATTGAATATTTGAAGAACTCACTAAACACATTAGAGAAAGTGGAGGATACACTTCATAACAAAATCAAGTATCATGATTCAACTATTACAATTTCACCGAATCCGAGTCTAAAGATGAACTTCCTCAATACGTGTCGTTGAAAGAAATTCATACGTGAAGAACAACTCGAATATATTAGTAAGATCAAATCCCTACTAATCATCCAAGGTCTGGTACATCAATAGGAAGACAATCCAACTAACCTAGCACTAATCGTATATCCAAGGTTCGGCTTAACAATTAGTGTTAACCCGAACCACTAGATCGAATTATAGCTCATCTCAAGATAAACAATCAAATCAAAGCCATAATTGAAATTGCAATTCAAGTTAATGAAATCATAACAATCAACTCACAATAGATCAATCTCATAGTGAAAGTATAACATGAAACCAACCACTTCTACTCTAAAGAAATGTAGGAGAAGAGAGTTCCTATTAGGTTGGTAAACTAGATTACAAGAATTATCAACAAAAATACTTGAAGAAGGTAAGAAAATAATTCCAAAACCAGTTGTCAATTGAATCCGGAAAGATCTCTACACCTCAACTTTCTTCTTGAATCCTCTTCTTGCTCCTTGAAGCTTGAATGATTGAAGTAGCTCAAAATCCTCTTGATCAAGTCACAAAAATCTACCTCATAGACCAAGGAGGGATTTCATAACCTAACTAGAAACATTTATTCGCTAAAACAATCTAGGGAATTATCTAATCAAAAGTATTCAATCAAAGTGATAGAAAAATTCCCCAAAGTCTATACCAAAAATATATGAAATTGAAGAAAAACCTAATATGATATTCAATATCTAAGAACAATGTGAAATATATTCGATCCTCCAGCCAATCTAATTAATGCTAAAAATTCTAGTATTTATAGATCTACTAAACCAGGGGGTAAAATCGTCATTTTACATAAAAAAATATTCTGGACAGAGCATCCTTACGGGCGTAGCCCTCTATGCTATACGGGCGTTTAGAGCAGTTACTCCTTACGGGCGTTTGATCCAGAGTGCCACGGGCGTAAGGGAGACAGTTAATTCATACGGGCGTAATGCACACAGGGCAACGGGCGTTTACTCGGCTACGGGCGTAAGAAATCTTCCACGGGCGTAGCGCATTTTCCGAATGTTGCACTTTTGCCTCTCGAATTTATCTTTTTCACCAATTCGCCCCTGAAGTTACCTGAAACAGAATATTTGCAATTAAACCCAAAATCAATCAATTTATCTCAATTTAATACAATTATCATCACAAATCATGCACAATTTATATCTTAAATCATGATCATATTTGATGTTATCATCAACAATTATTATCTATCATCGGCGAAGTAAATCAATCTACACATTTCATCAATTAATCTTCTCATGTAAATCAAGAATTTGAAAGTATTGAAAAATTCATTATTTTTTTCAAAAATTTTGCATAGAAAAGGAACAATTAGCATAAAAGGAGAGATATTCCAATTAAAAGCACATGCCTTTCTACCCCACACTTAGAATTTACACTGTCCTCGGTGTATACCCCACACTTAAATTAAAGCATGAAAATAAAAGTAGAAAAATAAGCAAATAAAATAATAAAAGAAAACAAAGAGAAAAACACAAAGAAAATAAAAGAAAAGAAATAATTTATATAAGATATAAAAGCTTAATAAATACAGCCCATACACTTAATCACTTAGCACTTAGAGAACAACTATAGATTGTTAAATATGTACAAAAAGTAAATACAGAATCCGGAAGTGGAATCGGGGATCAATGAACAACCGGGCTAGCCGAAGCCGACCGAAACTCCTAAAACATGTGGCTGAGGTCGGTATGCTGCTGTGTCGTTTGTTGCGTCAATTGTGATAATGTGACACAGATGTCGAGGACCTGGCTATCCACTAGAGAAGTAGAAAAACTAGAGGGCCCGAGAGGAGCTCGCTCGAAATCGACACCTAAATATCAAGATACTCTCGTAATAAATGGACCCATCCCTAAGGTCTTCTTCCTAACATCTATAGCTTAGTCTCTAGCGAGACGTGCAAAAGCTCTAGTAATATCTACCGGGACACCCCTCCAAATATGAGAAAGTAAGGCACAATCTATGGTAGTGACTACCCCCGTACTATCCCTCCGACTTGTAATAGTATGCGCTAATATGAAATGTAAGTAACGTAAGGAAGAGGGCAAACCAGAAGCTTTCGTGGTAGTCGGCCGGTAGACGTCGCGCTCGAGTGAAATATGAGACCAGTACACTTGGGACTCCTCGTCGAAATCCTGAACAGTGGGGGGGGGGCGGTGGCGTAGACGTCCATATACCCAAGGCAATGCCAAACTCCCGCATCGACATGTCCCTGTCGACCCCTCCGAGTCGAAAACTAACGGAATTGTGAAAGAAGCGAGGAACTCACATACTAAAACAAGGTAGACCGGCTCCTCAACCTCGAAGATGCGCCGGTATGGTAATGTATGCATGAGGCGTGTCATCTCGGCCTCAACTTCGAGTGTGGAAACAACTCGCCAGTCGATCCTCCTCCCGTGTAATATCCATCGTCCCTCAAAAGAATGTAGTAGCTCTCGTGCAAAGGCATGCTTCGCCGGGAAATCGAGGAAAGCATGTGATGGAGAACGCACCTCAAAGTATGTATGAGCCATAGAGAAAAGAGAGAGAAAAATGTAAGTCGGAAAGTAGAATCGACTATTTGAACGAAAGAAAGTAATAAAATATGTTTAAGAGGGAAAAGAATAAGAAAAAGTAAATTTGAAATACAAAAATGGGGGTATATATAGGCGTCTGGGTTCAACACGCCCGTGTCGCGAATTCGTGACACGCCCGTGTTGATTATGTGGCAATACGCCTGTCGAGAATGATGACGTCGTAGTCAACTCAATCAAAATTTTCAATTTTTCAACCTGTTCAATCAAATAAATCAAGCTAAGAAATTAAATCAACCAAAAATTAAGAATTATCAAAACATAATAAAAAAGTAATCAAAACAAATAAAGAAAAATTAATTAAAAGATTTTACGAAAGTAATACAGGTTAAAGAAAAGCAAGTAGAAACAAAAATAAAGACCAAAATTAGTAATAATTATATAAGTCTAGCAAAATAGCACTTAAATAAAAGACTATAAAGAGAGGAGCATAGAGGAATGCTACTGCCTAAAGTCCAAAAACAGAGCTGGAATTTCCTGCGAAACAGTATAAATTTTTTTTAAAAATTTTGGTACTGAAAAATCAATTATCAGATAAAAATTAAGCATTAAAACTCAAAAATAAACCTCAGAATCAGTAAAATAAAATCCAGAAAAATCCTGAGCAGTTGAGAAACAAAAAATAAGAGTTAGAACTGGAATTTATACAAAAATACTGGACAGAATAATCAACCAAAATCAGTGAAAAAAAAAACAAGAAAAACAGTGAAAAGTAAAAATACTGCACACTAAAAATAATAAAATACAGTAGATAAAAATTTGGAAAACAAAAATTAACCAAATTTCAGATCTGGAAATTTATAAAATAAAATCCTGCACAAAAATAAAGAAGATCGAGTTAAAATTTATTCACAATTCAATACCCAAAAAGTAATTTATAGAAAAATAGAGAAAAAGAAAATAGAAATTAATTAAAATCTGGAATTTATCAATAAAAATGAAATAAAAATATACCACAAATTACAGAATTAGTTAGAGGAAAAATTAATTAAGATAAAGTAACGTAGAGAAAAATTGTTAAGACAAGAAAATAGTCAAATAAGAAATCAATTAAAAATTAAGGAAAAAGAATTTAATAAAAATCAAGTAAAACTTAAGAAATAATGAAAATCACATTTTACCTAAAATTAGAAAAGTAACTAATTAAAAGAAAATCAAAGGTAGTTCGGAAAAATTAAGGAAACTGCTAAGTAACTGAAAATTGAATTTGAGAAAATAAGGAAGTAAAGATAATATCCTAACTTGATAACTAACTGAAAAGATAACTAACTGAAAACATAATATCCTAATTTGCAATTATCACAATTAAGTCAACAAAATTTCAGAATTAGAAAAATAATTCAATTAAAAGATAAATTTAGAAATTAAACTTAAAAATCAATTAAAAAGTTAAAATTTGAAATCAATAAGAAATATCAATTTAATACTCAATTACAAATCCAAAACAAATTAGAAATCAAATAATAAATCAATTAAGAAATTCAATTTGAAAATTAATTGCAAATCCAATAGGTGAATTAAAAATCTAATTAAACAAATTAATTTCAAACTAAATAACTCTATCAATCTTAAGGAAATCAATTTCGAAAATCAAGTTAAGAATCAAATAAATTCAATTAAAATTGTACATCAACTTGCAAACTAAAATCTCAATTAAAATTAAACTTAAAAATCAAATTTAAAACCCAATTGAAAACTTAAATCAAAAGATCAATTTGAAAATTAACTCAATAATCAAATAGAGACCAATTCAATTTCCAAAAATCAAAATTGAAACTCAATTTAGAAATCAACTTCAAAATTAAAATTAAACCCAATCCAAAATCAAAATCAAAGACAAAACAAAAGTTAATTGCAAATTTTCAAATTAGAAATCAAGTTGAACAATCAAACTCAAATTGAAAAAAAAAAAATCAATTGAAAATCAAAGACAATTGAAAAATCAATCAAAATTCAAATTCAAGTAAAAGTTAAATTAAATGCAATGTCAAACTTAAATTGAAAATCAAATTAAAAGTCTAAGACTAAGGTAAAAACAAATTTAACAATTGAATCAACCAAAGAGATAATAATTTCTTAAAAATCATCAACTCAAATTGAAGGTAAAACAATTTGAAAATATCTAGAATTCAAAATCTAACACAAGGTAATTTCTAATAACCAAAAAGTGTAGAAAATTGAATCCTAAAATTAGTTCTATAATTTTTGAAAATTAGGATATCAAAGTTAGAGAAAGAAATTTTGTTACTAAAAATCAAAATATCTAAGGTTATAAAAATCAATTTAAAGTAAATTTGATTAGAAAAATTAGGAGTGAGGTCAAAAATTAGTTAAGAAAAATCAATTAGTTCAAATGAAGAAAAGTCAAATTAAGAAAAATTAATCCTAACTAAAGATCAAAATTAGTCCTAGCTAAAATTCTACAAAACAAAATTAGAAAACAAATAACTAACAAGCATGAAAATAAAAGAGGTAAAACAATTTGATTTGCTTAGCCAATGATATACACTATTTGTTGATTGTTAAAAGTCTCGAGATTTGATTTGTTTCACTTTGTTGGTACTTGGTACAAGCATGATTATGGGAAATTCCTGAAATTCTTTTAACATAGCTATTCTTGGTTGATTGTTATGATTAGTGGACTACTTTTGGACATTTTATTTGAATAGTATTAAGTCTTTTGGGAATGGAAATGACTTACGTTTTCACTTGAAAAATTCTTTGAGAGACTTGCCACATTTTTATTAATTTTCGTTGAATAAATTGTCGAATAAAAGGTTGTTTTGCATGTATCCTTTGCTAATTGAGCACCACTCCTTATGGGAATTGAATGCCTAGTGCCCTAAGGTCCTCGAGATCTGGGAGTCATCGGAGTGGAACTCGCTACAAGGGTAGTTAAAGTTGATATTGTTAAGAAAACACTAAAAACCTTGAATAAAAAATAAATTGAATAAAAATTTACTTTTGAATAAGTGGCTTGTTTCTTGAGATTTGATTGTGATTATGTCTCGATATTGAAGTTTTCGATTGACCGAACTACTATTTGAGTAATTTTCTTTGAGAGGAAGTTTGTTATTTGGATCACTAATTGAGATAGAGCACACACTTCACTCATGATGCTTTTATGATCATTTTTCGTATTTAAGTTGAAAATGATTTGTTCAAATTGATTTTTCTTGACTTAGACATGAAACACTTGATGAGGCATTTGTAGTAAATCTTCCCTTATTTTGATTATGAAATCTTTGAAAAGTAAACGAGTTAGTTTGGAACTTTTAGAAAACCTTTATGCACATTTATATGATTTTAATTGCCCACTTGACTTATTTGATTGTTTTGCATTTATTTTTGAACTTTTCTTTATGATTTGCTTGAGGACAAGCAAAGATTAAGTTGTGGGGTATTTGATAACATCAAATATGATCATGTTTTGGCATATTAATTGTGCATAATTTGTGAGCTTTATTGCACTAAATTGAGATAAATTGATTGATTTTGGGTTTCATTGCAAATATTCTGTTTTAGGTGACTTTCGGGCTGAATTGATTGAAAAAGATAAATTAAGGGTTGAAAATACAATTTTCTGGAAGATGAGCTATGCCCGTATAAAGTAACCGCATTCTCCTACGCCCGTATCCCTTGAATCACTACGACCGTAGCACTTAACGGCTGAGCTACGCCCGTAGTGAGGGCCAGAATCACTGTTTTCTCTGTAAAATGACGATTTTACCCCTGTTTTCAGTTATCTTTCAATAATAGGATTCTTAGCTATTCTCAGATTGGATTGTTGCTCTGTTTATACTTAGATTATCATTTACAGCATTGTTGGTTTAGACTTAGTGAATTTTATATATACTTTGTAATTCCGATTTTTCTATAGATTATTCCCGAGTTGTAGTTATAGAGTCTCTAGTTGGTTTTTGTGGATTTGCCTCGACACGTAAAGAAGTTCATTAAAGCTATGCTAGAGGAATCTATCTACATCAACCATGGAGCTTGAAGAAGAACAAGAAGAAGATCAAAGAGGGAGTTGAAGAAGAGGAGGAATTCTCGAGTCAACGAACAATTGATAACGACATCTCTCTTCTCCTTACTTTTATTACTTTTTGCATTTTCTATCTTGTATCTAGTTACCAACCTTAGGAACTCTTCTCTCTACATTTCTCTTAGGTAGAAATGGTTGGTTTTATGTTACTTATTACTTTGGGCATTTTATGATTTTCATGGATGATTGTTGTAGTTTTATTAATTCGAATTGAAATTTCTATCTTAGCTTTGGATCTGAATTTTATCTTTAGTTAGAGTTTTGATATAGAATTGTGGTTTTGGGTTAACATTAATTGTTAGGCCGGAACCAGGATATACGATTAGTGCGAAGTTGATATGATTAGATTTCCTATTGATAGACCGAAACTAAGATGATTGATAGGAGATTTGATTGTGTTAACATTCAAGTGTTCTTAATCTATGAATTTCTTGCAACGAACCGTATTGGGGAAGTTCATCTTTAGACTTGAATTTGGTGGAATTATGATGGTTAATTCATGATTATCTTGCCCTTAGTAGTTTGTATCCTCTATTGTACCTATGATTTTCCCTTGAGTTTCTACCATCCATATTACTTGCTTTCCATCTACTTTGCTTTATTTTACCTTGCTTTCTAGGAAATTAGATTTCAATCTTATCACTCTTGATATTGGTTGAATTACTTGAGATTGATTCATAATTCCAAAACATTATCATAGTTGACGACCTAATTATGTTTTTCCACTCTATTTCGTTATAGACGTCTTGGGGAAAACGATTTTTATAAATTTTAAAATCTTGATACTTACTTTTATAAACTAACTATACGATAGGTACTCTGCCTAGATGAGTTTATTATTTTAAGTGACAAACCTATTTTATTCTTAAGAATTCTTATTAATTTTATTACTATTTAATTCATTTATTTATATAGGGTAAACTATCCCGGTAACACCTCAACTTTTCGGGATTCTGGGTTTTGTACCTAAACTTTTTTTTCCACCTTTTGCACTCCAACTAAAAAAAATTGCCTAATTTGCACCTCTGTCCAAAAATTCCGTCCAAACTCCAAATCCATCAATTTCTCAAGGGCATTTTCATCTTTTTATTTTAAAATAATTATATATTAAAAAAAAAATCAAATTTTTCCCTCCATACTTCAACTCTCCCCGTCTAAGTTGTTGGTTCACCGATGTTTCTTTCACTCTCTCTCTCTCTTTTCACCCAAATTACTGTGTTGTATCTTCCTTTTGATCTCGCTTGAATTGAAATTATCTCTATTGTGCATTTGTTCGAAATGACCAGCAAGAATGAGTTTCCATTAACTATTTGTTATTGCGGTAAAATTTCTCGCGTAAGAACATCGTGGACCGATCGAAACCCTTCACGAAGATATTTGTCCTGCTATAATTGCGAGGTAAACCCTAATTTTTTTCCCAATTGATTAAAAGTGTGAACGCCATTTGTTTTGTCCTTTTTGAAACTGTGAAAGCCATTTATTTGTCTTAATTATGTTAAATTTGTTAAGGGAGGAAGCCAAAGATGCAATTTTTTCCAGTAGTTGGATCCAGTTATGTGTAGTAGATCAATAGAGGTCATACCAGGTTTGCTTCAAAAAATTCGTTTAATGGAGGATAATTTTGAAGCTACAAATATTGAGTTGATGAAAGCCAAACAAAACGTAGAGGAACTGTTGTTGCGCTTGGAAGTTACCAATACTGAATTGCTGAAAGCCAATCAAAAAATAGAGGAAATGAAGTTGAGAAACTGTAAAAAAAATTTCTTTAGTGTAGGAATGAAATGGTTATTTTATGTACTTTTGATTTCCACAATTGTAATAAGGTTTTAATGTTAGCTAATTTAGTTGATTGCAGTAATTGGATGTAACAAATGTTTGTACAATGGTCCCTTTTTTGTTTGAATTCATAATGAAAGCAATTGTTGTGCTTTTTGGTTAGCAAATGGATCCTTTATTTGTTTGGTAAATAGGCAGTTTGTGCTTTTTGGTTGCCAAATGGTCCCTTTATTGCTGTGATTTTTGGTTGGCAAATGGTCACTTTATTGGCATGGTAAAAGCATACAAGGTAGCACAAGTGGGCATTAAACAACTGGATTTCATAAAGGACACAAAAAACCATTTGTACATATGCATCCAAAGGCCGTAACATAAAACAAAACCCACTTGTACGTATGCATTCAAATGCTTTAACCTACAACAAAAACACTAAAACCCAAAAATATTGTACACATGAACTTCACCCCCCCCCTTCCCCGCCCCCCCCCGTCCCCTCCCCCTCCCCCTCCCCCTTCCTCTCCTTCTACCACTTGGCCTGCCCCTTTTGAATGAATATGGATTAGACGGTCCACCTCCACCTAGCCAGGACTCACCAAATTGTTCATAAGATGAGGTTGCCATGCCTTTTCTCTTCCTTCCCCTTGTTCTTTGTCCAGATCTGATTTTCTCTGGAATTTCTGGAATTCCTTCTTGCTGAACTGCAGATCTACTTTCCTCTGTCATATCTGGATTTGCTGGTTGTTTGCCTGAAGGTGTAATGGCTCTATTTCTTCGAATTTCACTTAATAAATCATCTACAGTTTGTAGAAACTCTTCAGTTGGTATTTCTTCATTTTCAGCTACTGGTTCATCTGCAGTTTCTTGACTTTCTTGTGCTCTTGCTTGCTCAACTTCATTGGCAGCTTGAGCTCTTGTCATTGGCTACAAGTAACAAACTAGCAACCATTAGTTACATAGAAATTTAAAAAGTGTCTACAATACATAAACAATTGTACCTTCTTTCCATTCCCAATTTTCTTACGGGATCTTCTTCTCTTTCTACCTTCGGCTTGGGCTTGATTTACTTGTGATGTTTCTTGTTCCGTGACTTGAGTTTCATGTATGCCTTCATCTTGAAATTCATTGGCATTTTCACAGGAAACAACAATTCTTTTCTGTCTCTTCTAGTCAAGGAAACAAACAATCAATTTGTCAAAATGAAACACTCAATTTTCAAGTTGTTAGTGGTATACATGTAGACAAATATGTCCATAAGATACAAACAATTTTCAACAGTTTTACTATACCTTCTTCCCAGTAGTGGCTTGTTCATTTGAAGTCCTTGGAGGTGAAGCATTTTGTCTAGGAGCTTCTGAAGCATTCACAACAACAACTCTTTTTCTTGTCTACGAGACATGAACAAACAATTAGTAAATAGGTGAAGAAAAATTGGCCTACATGAAACAAATATTTATACCTTATGCCTAGCAGCAGTGGCTTGTGCATTTGGATTTAATGGAGGTGGAGGTGGATTACGGGCAGCTTCTGAAGCACTTGCATCATTTTCATTCTCTGGACATCGAGCTCTATTATGACCAGCAGCTTTGCACCATCTGCAATGAACGATAATCCTTCTCCTTATTCTTTTCCCTCCATCATCCATCTCATAAAACTAACTTTTCCTCAATTTCTTGGGCCTCCCAGCTTGTTTGTGTGCCCTTGGTGGATCTAAAATCACACCTTCACCTTTTGACCACATAGACTTTTCATTAATTGGCATTAAAATGTTGTCATACAACTTAAAAAATGTATCGGTGGAGTAATACGGATCAACCAACTCATGGGGATTTTGGCCTTGCTTATGCAGCACAGCTATTGCATGGAGACATGGAATGCCTGTCAAGCTCCACAACTCACACGAGCAGGTATTCTTCCTTAGATCTACTATAAATTGTTCATCACGAGGCCCCTTCACTTGATATGCATCAACCCCATTCCACAAAGGTTTCCAATTCCTAGACAAAAAAACTTGCTCCTCTATTTTTGGTCTAATTTTGGGTGTGCAAGGATTTTTAGGTTGTTTCCTCATCCAGGATCTCCTATGTTGAATCCGTTGCATAACAAGTTCCCTTATACCCTCCTATGGTTTTGGCCCATTAACCACCCACCTCCAAGGTTCTGTATCATATTCTTCTAGACCTTTCAATGCATTTTTGTATTGTTCTTGGTTGCTTGCTCCTAGCTATATTCCAAAGCTTGTCTTTCAATACTTTTCCTCGATGTAGTTTTTTGAAATTACAATACAAATGTTGGACACAATATCTATGTTCGGCATGTAGTAAAATTTCAGCCAAAGCAGCATCCAATCCCCGAAAAAGAATGAAAATTTTCAGTGGTGAATATGTTTATAAAATATTACATGAGCAGTTTATCTTACTTTTTGTCTGTCTGAAATAAAAGTCCAAAAGAGACCTTGTGTTGGTATGTTCAAATTATTAATCAATAGCTCGAAAAACCATCTCCATTGCTCTGTAGCTTCCTTCTCGACCACATCCCATGCAATAGGCCACCAACCATTACTACCATTTGTGCCAATAGCGGATAATATCTGTCCGAGGTAGGTACCCTTTATATGACATCCATCCACTCCTATAAGTGGCCTATAATGATCCAAGAAACCTGATTTTAAAGGACCTAGACACATGTACATCCTTTTAAATCTAGGTTGTCTACCCTAAAATTTTCAAAGTCAATCTCAATAGTCGAATCGGGGTGGGTTCGTAATATCTCTGCCCTATAATCCCAAACTTGTTTATATTGCATAGCACGATCCCCATCTATCATTTTCAATGCAATCTTCCTTGCATTATATGCTGCAGTTTTCGAAATCTCAGCCCCATATTGCTCATCAACATTATGCCTTAATGCTCTAGGGGGAATTTTAGGATTCACTAGTATTCTTTCCAAAAATTTGTTTGCTACCCATCTTGATGTTATGAGTTTGTTCTTCCATTGATGGTTACAATTGTTATGCTTCAAATTAAGGGTCTTTAGTACAAAGTTGCTGCTCTTTGTTGTAGCCTCGACACTTACAAAAATTACCCACTTGCATCCTTCAGTAGTGCACACTGTCCTCACTCTTTTTGGCTCGGATAGTCCGAATCTACATCTTTTGCCCTCGTTAATACATTAATTTTTGACAGCGTCTTTGAACTCCTTACCGTTGCTAAATCTCATACCTAATTCAAAGGATGGTTTGCCCATATCCTTTCCTGAGTCAAAAAATTTATACCTACTCCTCAATTTAGAGTTCTCTTCGGAGTTGTCGCTGCCACCGACAAGTGTTTCTGGTACAAAATCATCATCAATATGGTCATGTTCTTCATATCCATGTTGTTCATGCTCATGGGCAGTTCCTTCTTCATTTCCCTCCTCTTCATTCACGTGGACAGTTTCTTCTTCATTTCCATATTGTTCATTGACATACCTAGTTTCATCTTCATCACCCTCTTGTGCTTTCACATGGACCGTTTCTTCTGCATCACCATTTTGTTCATTAACATTTACAGCACTTCCATCTTCATCTTCTCGCTCTTCTTTTATAAAAAGATTGCCATCTTTGCAATACTCATCATCATCAGTAAAATGCTCTTGATAATTAGATTCTTCACTGTCATGAAGTTCCTCCCCAATACGCACATCACCACTTCCACCATCTTCGTCTCTAATAATATCTTCCACTTGCACATCTCCACTTGCCCCGTTATGCTCATCATTTTCATTTTCACCTCCTCGCACATTATGAAACTCAGGTTCATATGATGGTTGAACCCGAGTTTCATCATTTTCAGTTGCACAATAGAATCTAATTTCATGCTCAGTTCCTCCTCCTTCCATTTCAACCATTTCAGGAGCTGTCACATAGCTCGCATCATCTGCATCATCCTCCTTTTCATTCACATGTGCAGTTCCTTCTTCATGACCACTATCCCGATCATGTAACTTTTCAGTTGCTACTTCATCACCCCGATCATTCAGATTTGCATTTTCTACTTCCTCACACTCATGTTCTTCACTGTGCCATTCTAGAAGAAGAGGCTTCACAACCCTTTTTCCTCTTCTTTTGCTAACTTCAACATGTCCTACTTTTGGCTCATCTATTTCCTCTATAACTACCGAGCTTTTAACTTCTGGTTTTTTCATGTATGGCTGACTTTTATAAAAAGATAGGATACTCTCAACATATCTCTTTTCTGCATATAATTCTATAACCTTGAACCTAGGAACCCAACTCCACATATCCACCAAATCTTCATCCCTCGCAACTAACCGCAAACCATCCTTAAATGTACCTATTGGTTCTAGGTAAGCATACAACAATGGTTCTTTCTTTATTCCGGCTATTTGTTGTACCATACTATTTATATCCAACACACTCAAACAATCTTTATTACAATAATCTACATATTTCCATTTTCCCTGCTTAAATGATTTGTAACCTCGTTCTTCCCACCATTCACCATCATAAAAGAACTTAACTATAAACAAATCATCATCGGGCTCTGAAATTGAAACAAAATTGAACAAAATTTGATTTCAATGAAAGCAATTTCACATACAAGACCCACATATTCATGCACTGTAACTTCATCAATACAATTGTAATATACAATGCAGTCCTAAACATCAGCAAATGCATCCATAGACCCAACATGCACAATATATTATATTCAGAAATTATCAGTAAATAAACCCAACATGTACAGTACAGTTACATTCAAATTTCTAAGATTCGTAAATAACCCAACATGCATATTCCATTTTCATTCAAATTTCTTAGATTAGTACAGAAATAAACCGCAAAATAGAATGCCCATACTCTATTATACAAAAAAAGAACTAGAAAAAATTATTCAAACTTAACGTATAAATTGTATGGATCGACATAATTGAGGATTGATTTTCTGACTTTCCAACTCATTTTTTGTCGGTTGCACTTCTAAGAAGGCCCAAATCGTAAACTTAGAATTAAAAAAAATTCAAACTTTTCTCCGGATGAAGGTCGAAGTCGTTTATTTTTCTTGAAGAAAAGCTTTGGTCTTTCTTTAACTGAATACGATGGGTTCTATGTGCACTTAAACTTCAAAAAAATTCAAACTTTTCTCCAAAAGATTTTAACTTGCAAACATAAATTTACAGAAATTCTTGAACGCTAGTATTGAAATCGAGTTCCTTTTTCCCTTGCAAAAAAGCTTTTTCTGTCATTAATGGTAGTCGATGGGTTATTCAGTCCTTCCGTTCACTTGAAGTATGGAGGGAAAAATTAGATTTCTTTTTAATATATATTTATTTTAAAATAAAAAGACAAAAATGCCCCTGTGAAATTGACGGATTTGGAGTTTGGACGGAATTTTTGGACGAAGGTGCAGATTAGGCGATTTTTTTTAGTTGGAGTGTAAAAGATGGAAAAAAAAGTTTAGGTTCAAAACCCGGAATCCCAAAAAGTTGAGGTGTTACCGGGATAATTTACCCTACTATTTTTATATATAAAAGTAGCTCATCATGGGGATTTTACAAGTTAAAATCATTAACTTCTCGTAGAAGGGATTGAACACAAGCATGTTGCGCACCCAATTTAATACACCAAGTGTTGCACCATTGTCATCCATATGTTGCACTCGTGTTGCGCCACGTGTTCTTCACTTTTAGGATGATTGATAGGAGATTTGATTGTGTTAACATTCAAGTGTTCTTAATCTATGAATTTCTTGCAACGAACCGTATTGGGGAAGTTCATCTTTAAACTTGAATTTGGTGGAATTATGATGGTTAATTCATGATTATCTTGCCCTTAGTAGTTTGTATCCTCCATTTTACTTATGATTTTCCCTTGAGTTTCTACCATCCATAATACTTGCTTTCCATCTACTTTGCTTTATTTTACCTTGCTTTATAGGATATTAGATTTCAATCTTATCACTCTTGATATTGGTTGAATTACTTGAGATTGATTCATAATTCCAAAACATTATCATAGTTGACCTAATTATGTTTTTCCACACTATTTAGTAATAGACGTCTTGGGGAAAACGATTTTTATAAATTTTAAAATCTTGATACTTACTTTTATAAACTAACTATACGATAGGTACTCTGCCTAGATGAGTTTATTATTTTAAGTGACAAACCTATTTTATTCTTGAGATTTCTTATTAATTTTATTACTATTTAATTCATTTATTTATACTATTTATATATATAAAAGTAGCTCATCATGAGGATTTTACAAGTCAAAATCATTAACTTCTCGTAGAAGGGATTGAACACAAGCATGTCGCGCACCTAATTTAATACACCGGTGTTGCACCAGTGTCATCCATATGTTGCACTCGTGTTGCGCCACGTGTTCTTCACTTTTAATTATATTTCAGCCCTTGTTTTTGCTCTTTTCTTTCATTTTGGCCCCAAAGCTTTCCTAAAATCAATAATTCTCAATTTAACACAATTCTAAGCAAACTGTACAAATCTAAACAAATCTAAAAATCTAAACAAATCTAAACAAAGGCATGCAAAGGCAGAATGTACAAATCAAAGTACTCAAACATTTTTCAACCAAAATTCAGCATACTAACTATAAAGGAAAATAGAATTAAAGTAAATGTTGGTCACTAGAATTAACATTTCTTTGAATTAATCTCTAAGAATGTTGCCTATTCAAAAGAAAGAACTATACTATACTATTATCTAAAGAACTCAAGGAATACTAACTAAAATTCTAAAGATGCAAGTCTAATAGAAACATAAGTGACCATTCATTGAAAACCTACTCATGCAAAATCTAACAACAAATGCAAAGAAAGAAATCTAAATGCATAGCCATACCTAAATTCATATTAAGCACATATTAAGGCTAACAAATAAAAAGTAGAAAAATATGAAAAACATCTAACATCAATGCCTAACAAAAGTAAGTATCTAGATAATAATCTTCATGAATTGAAGATATTATTAGAATACTAACTAAACTAGAAAGTACTTAAAGAAAATGAAGGAATGAAGATAAAATGATATGAAAATGCAATATTAACTAAGAAATGTAAGACAAGTAATTGATAAGTAATAAAACTAATGGTTAAGAAAAGAAGTAAACTATTCTAACATAATACCTAAAAATCAAGATAATATCTATTTTAACTATCAAAAATCATGAAACGAAAGCATGGAGATACATCTAAGAACATGAAATAGAAATCAATCAAAGAAAGAATCAAGTTAGAAAACTAGTTAGATCTTATACTAACCATGCCTAAGAACTAGTTAGAACAAGTTAGAAAGATTAGAACAAACTATGTCAAGTTAGAAAGTAGGGAAAAAAAAAAATTAGATCTAAAATTCTAAACTAAAGATCAAACTAAGATTTTAAACCAAAGATCTAAGTTATTCTAAGGGTTAAGAATCTAAAGAATCAAAAGCTAACCTAATCTAAAGCACTACACTAACTAAGCTATATAATCTAAATCAACTAAGGTTAACCTGAATCCAAAATATCTAAGCTATATCTAACCAAAATCTCTAAGTAAAAGTTTACCTAATGGATCTAAACTAACCAAAACACTAACTAAACCTAAAAATCATGATACTAAATAATCTAACCTAAGATCTAAATCCAAAAATCTATAATCTAAGCAAGAGAAATTCTAAGAAAACGAATCAATATGAAAGCAAGAGAAAAAAATACAAGTAACATAAGAAAGCTACTAAAGTAAGAATAATAAATTCTAAGAACAAGAATAACCAACTCAAATGAAATCTGAAAATTAAACTACAAAAATCATGAAAAACAAGATTCAACTAACAAATCAAATCAATCTAAACAAAATCAAAGTATCCAATGATCTAAGAGAAAGATCAAAGATAAAACAAGAAAAACAAAAAGTTACTTGATGTTGATTTCATTTAGCAAATCATAACAAAATTAATTCGTTATATGATTCACACCATTGATGAAAATTTTTTCCTAAAAATTACAACGAATTAAGAGGAAAAATATCACGAAACTAAATAATAGATTCCCCGACAACGGCGCCAAAAATCGATGATTGGTTTATTATATATAAAAATAATATAAATAATTGAATAAATAATACTAAAAATAATAGGAATTCTCAAGATTAAAATAGGATTGTCACTAATAAAATAAACTCAACTAGGCAGAGCACCTATCGAAATACTTTAGCAAATAAGGTCGTATTCAAATTTTAATATTTATAAAATCGTTTTCCCCTCTATTAAATTCTAGAGAGTAGGAGATAATTGCCAATTAAAATTGAGCTTTACCCCTAGCTTTCTTTAGTAGATTTAGCATCTAGTAGTCTCCTTGATAGCTTGAAAGTCTTCAAACACAGCTCCCTCAGGTGGAATTTTGTAACACACCTTTCGGTTTGAGGCTATGTACTAACACTCTGATATTTGAAAGAAATGTTTAAAACTTCAGGGAATTATGGTAAGTAATCAGTTTGGCAGCACTTCCCTAATCTATAGTAAGCTTCGATCAACACTCAAAAAGTGCAAAAAAATCCTATTTATAGAATTCTGGGAGTAGGGGTAAAATGGGGATTTTACAAGTCAAAATCATTAACTTCTCGTAGAAGGGATTGAACACAGGCATGTCGCGCACCCAATTTAATACACCAGTGTTGCACCAGTGTCATCCATATGTTGCACTCGTGTTGCGCCACGTGTTCTTCACTTTTAATTATATTTCAGCCCTTGTTTTTGCTCTTTTCTTTCATTTTGGCCCCAAAGCTTTCCTAAAATCAATAATTCTCAATTTAACACAATTCTAAACAAACTGTATCCAAATATATCTAATAACATTTCGATTTAACCACAAAATACCCTCAAAAATATAAGAACCCGTCATTTTTTAAAATCTTTTTTATTTGAGATGAGTATACAAATTCAATAATTCGATACAAATATTTAGTAAAATAGCAAAAACAGTTGCCTAACATTTATAAATACATAAAGTTGTTTAGTAGCTTTATTATCCACTCTTTTATATTCCTATCATCTATTTAAGGTAGCGATTAAATAGATGAAGAAAGTCTCCCAGATTTTAATTTGTTTCATATATATTTACTAAAATTAGCAAAAGTATCTGTCTACCATTTATTTATACTGACTGACGTAGAGAGGAAAACAGTTGTACATGAGAATTTTTTTTTCTTGTCCATTCTTTTTGTGCACTTATAAGCTATTTAAGGACCACCAATTTTTTTTCAAACATATTTGCATAACTTTCTTTTACATACATCTAAGAGGAAAGATGGACAATTATTTAAAAATATGTTTACTTAGCATCATATTTTGTGTTTTAACCAGTAAGTATCATCTCTTCTTGTAAATAAAACCCATAGGGTTAAGTGTTTGAGAATTTATTATTATAGTTATTTCATTATTTATAATACAACGTAGTTTATTTCTACTAAAAATTATGTAAACACCACAACAAAATATCTTTTATATTCCATTTATTTAATATTATTTGAAAAAGGTTAGTTTTTAAATTGTATTTAGCTCTTGTTATTTCTCTATATCTCTCATCCTCTCTTTCTTTTTCTCTCTTCCTTTGCAGCCCAGGTGCTCGGAATAGAAAATGGAAGAGAACTAGCAAGAAAAGTAATAGGGAACAACCATCCTATACAACTTTGATCTTGTGATGCCAAGTCTAATAATTGTGCCTTTGTGGCCTTGAATGCTTTTTTAGTTCTACATGTCCAACTTGTCCTCTAATTTATAAATGTGATAAACCGGAGTAGCCAAAATCTTGGTAGGGTTTTAGAATTACACGATTGTCGTCAAATCGGCCAAGATTAATTCAATTAAATCAATGAGCAGTTTAGGATGTTCACCGAGTCGTTTCCCTAAGAAACCTAATCGAAATCAATTAATAAGAGAATAAAACAATAAAAGAGGGATTTTTAGATTGGGAAATTGTAGAAAACAATTAACTAATAAGAAAAACGCAAGTATCGATTTAAATATTTCAGTCCTAGGGTGATGTTTCAATATTTATAATTTCTTAGTCTAAGATAATTAAGGAGTTTCGATCCCTATTTATGAAAGCTAACTCTATTCAATAGCTACATTGAATAGAAATATGCTATATATTTTCTCCCACTCCTATCCCGTTTAACTGTATCTTGTACAATGTTATGCTCCATATATAGAGCTCTCGTGAATGCATGAAAGATGTGAAGAAGAAGGGAAATAAAAAGAAAGAGAGGGAAAAGAGAAGAATATATAACTATAATGTTTTAATAGTTCCATTATTTTTCTTATATTTACTTTCTATGTTTTATTCCTTATATTATTATTATGATTTTTTTCTATTAGTATTTATTTATTGCGTCAAATATAACAAGTTATCAGCATGAGACTCTATTAACCGAGTTTCAATTTCTGAGATTATAATATTATTTTCTCAAAACAAGTATTCTCTTTCTATTTATTTTATTCTAGAATGGCTAACTTCACTAAATTTGAATTTATTGCTCTCAATATCATTAGAAAAAAAAATTATTTATCTTTGATATCAAGTGGTAAAAGGCCTCTAGTTGCAATGGCATTGTAGAGAATAATGTATTATCATCACAAGAAGCCATGATTTTTCTCCGACATTTTCATCACAAGAATTTAAAATATCTTAGATCTATGAGTGAATATAATTTTGCTATGTTTAAAATTATTGCTCGATTAAAATTTTACAAAGTAAAGATCACTATTGCAAATATATTAGAGAAAATATTCTCTACTTTTTATGCCTCAAATATTTCTTGCAACAACAATATCAAGGGTAGTTAAAGTTGATATTGTTAAGCAAACAATAAAAACCTTGAATAAAAAAATAAATTGAATAAAAATTTACTTTTGAATAAGTAGCTTGTTTCTTGAGATTTGATTGTGATTATGTCTCGTTATTGAAGTTTTCGATTGACCGAACTACTATTTGAGTAATTTGCTTTGAGGGGAAGTTTGTTATTTGGATCACTAATTGAGATAGAGCACACACTTCACTCAGGATGCTTTTATGATCATTTTTCGTATTTAAGTTGAAAATGATTTGTTCAAATTGATTTTTCTTGACTTAGACATGAAACACTTGATGAGGCCTTTGTAGTAAATCTTCCCTTACATTTTGATTATGAAATCTTTGAAAAGTAAACTAGTTAGGTTGGAACTTTTGGAAAACCTTTATGCACATTTATATGATTTGAATTGCCTACTTGATTTATTTGATTGTTTTGCATTTCTTTTTGAACCTTTCTTTATGATTTGCTTGAGGACAAGCAAAGCTTAAGTTGTGGGGTATTTGATAACTTCAAATATGATCATGTTTTGGCATATTAATTGTGCATAATTTGTGAGCTTTATTGCACTAAATTGAGATAAATTGATTGATTTTGGGTTTAATTGTAAATATTCTGTTTCAGGTGACTTTCGGGCTGAATTGATTGAAAAAGATAAATTAAGGGTTGAAAATACAATTTTCTAAAGTGATTACCTCGGTATGGTTCGTTGCAAGTAATCCTAAATATTTTAGATTCGTTATTAAGTTGTCAATTTAATAACTTTAATCCTAAGATCAGCAAGAAACTCTAACTCAAGATTTTTAGGGGGTTTAACCTTAATACGGTTCGTTACAAGTTATTAACCCTAATCCGACAATCTGTTAATTCTCCGGGTCTGGTCTCCTTAACAAACCGTTAATTAATTAATTATTCCAAATTCATGCTCGACTAGATGCAAACCTAGGGTTCATGGCATAAACTGAATAACAAACTAAGTTGAAAACATAAGGCAATAGAAATTAATAATGAGAATGTATAGTATAAATAAATGAATAAAATAGTATAAATTAGGTCAAGATAATAATTCCAATTGATTCATTAATTTAATATATAAAAATCGTATAAATAAATGAATAAAATAGTAATACAAATAATAAGAAATCTCAAGAATAAAATAGGTTTGTCACTTTAAATAATAAACTCATCTAGGCAAAGTACCTATCGTATAGTTAGTTTATAAAAGTAAGTATCTAGATTTTAAAATTTATAAAAATCGTTTTCTCCAAGACGTCTATTACGAAATAGTGTGGAAAAATATAATTAGGTCAACTATGATAATGTTTTGGAATTATGAATCAATCTCAAGTAATTCAACCAATATCAAGAGTGATAAGATTGAAATATAATTTCCTAGAAAGCAAGGTAAAATAAAGCAGAGTAGATGGAAATCAAGTAATATGGATGGTAGAAACTCAAGGGAAAATCATAGGTAAAATGGAGGATACAAACTACTAAGGGCAAGATTAATCATGAATTAACTATCATAATCTCACCAATCTTCAAGTCTAAAGATGAACTTCTTCAATACAATTCGTTGCAAGAAATTCATTGATTAAGAACACTTGAATGTTGACAAGATCAAATCTCCCATCAATCATCCTAGTTCCGGTCCATCAAAAGGAAATCTAATCAAATCAACTTGGCACTAATCATATGTCCTAGTTCCGCCAACAATTAGTGTTAATCCGAAACTACAACTTCAAATAAAAGCTCAACTCAAAATACAATTCAATACCAAAGCTAAGATAGAAATTGCAATTCAAATCAATAAAACCACAATATTCAATCCATGAAAACCATAAAATGGCCAAAGTAAATTGTAAGATAAAACCAACCATTTCTACCTAAGAGAAATGTAGAAAGAAGAGTTCCTAAGGTTGGTAACTAGATACAAGATAGAAATTACAAAAAGTAATAGAAGTAAGGGAAAGAATTATGTTGTATCAATGGTTCATTGAAACAATCAACCTTCTTCCTCTTCAACTCCCTCCTTGCACTTCTTCTTGTTCTTCTTTAAACTTCAAGTTGAAATAGTTGAATCGTCTCTTGCAAATCTTCAATGAAATTCCTTACGATTTGAGGCAATCTCACAAAAACTACAAGAGACTCTTACAACTACAACAATATAGAGAGTGATCTATAGAAAATGGAAAATTACAAAGAATGTAGAAAAACTCTCAAAGCCTAACCAACAATTCAAAAATCAAAATGATAGCATAACACTTTCCAAAACTAGCCAGCCTAAAAACTGCTGAAAATCCTATTATTTATAGATAACTGAAAACGAGGTAATATCGTCATTTTACACTGAAAAATAGTGATTCTGGCCTCACTACGGTCGTAGCCCTACCCTCTGCTACGGGCGTAGCAGAGTCTTTATCTTCTGCGGGCGTAGTGAGCCAAGATGCTACAGGCGTAGAGTAGACAGTTACATTCTACGGGCGTAGTGCACCAAAGGGCTACGGGAGTAGATGACCTTCCTGTTTGCTACAGGCGTGAGGAATTTTCTAAGGGCGTAGCCATCTTCTAGAAAATTACATTTTCAACCCTTAATTTATCTTTTTCAATCAATTCAGCCCGAAAGTCACCTGAAACAGAATATTTGCAATTAAACCCAAAATCAATCAATTAATTTCAATTTAGTGCAATAAAGCTCACAAATTATGCACAATTAATATTCCAAAACATGATCATATTTGATGTTATCAATAATAGAATCCCAAAAGACAGAGTTTTAATTGATGAATGATAAAGAATAATATAACTAAAGAAGAGGGAAAGAGAAAGTTGCCATTTTGCTGTCAATGTTTCAACGGCGTGGCTCAAACCTCCGAATCTTCAAGAATCCTAGTAGCATGCTCCTTATCTCGCTCACGAGACTTCTAGAACCATACTTCTCAACAAAGCTATAGAGCTCTCCCTTACGGTTCGAGGCTCAAGCCCTATTCTAAAGAAGAAAAGTATTAAAACTAGAAAATCTTTATAACTACGACGGAAATTTCCGAGAATCTATAGAATAGAAACTCGAAATTCCTCGAATTCTATGCAACTCTGTGCTCTATGGTGTCTCCCCAAGCTGTGAATATCACATCTATTTATAGGAGTGAATAGGAGAGTTGTACAAGCTTCAAAAAGTCAAAAATCCGCGCTATAGTGGCCCAGTACGGTCGTTTTGGACTGAACTACGGCCTTACTATAGCCCTAGTTGGGCATTACAATCGTAGTAGGGTTCAGTATGGCTGTACTAAAGTCCTAAAAATTGCAAAAATTGCCCGTATATTTGTCCTTTCTTTGATTCTAGTCCCCAAAACTTCCCCAAAAAAAAAAAAAAAGCATATTTGCGTAATTTCGAATTAAGTTAATTAATCTCCTAAAATGAACATAAATACCCCTTAAAAACACGATATAAAATAGAGTTATCAAATTCATTATTTTAAATATGATTATTAATTGATTTGAATTGACATATTCAATATAATTACCTTATTTGAACTTGACATGATCTTCATTCGTAAGAAGACATATAGGGTTGTAGCCATTCTGAAACACACTGTTGAGGGAAATATTTCATCACATGAGCATAATGTTCACATGAAAAGCATATTTTATGTAAATGCTTATATTTCCATAATTATTTTTGTCCCATGATAGCCACCTACAAGGTGAAAGGTTGTGCTAGTTCAAGCTAAATGCAAACATGTTACGAGAGGTATCAATGATCCTAGCATCCACTTTAAGGGCTCTTTCCAATGGAGGTTTCCTAAAAATTATAGGAGAAAAACGCAATAGGCAATATGAAAAAAACTAAATTAGACAATTGTGGAGTTAATCTTTGCAACAATTAGATGAAAATTTGGTTGCGATTCACTAATAGTCCAATAATGTCAAAATACAATCAACGGACCATCATTCAAAACATAGAGATATTCTTCTTTATCATACAATCAAATGAGGAAAAAGCCATGATATGTCGGATTTATATCGTGTTTTTAAGAGGTAATTATGGCTAATTATGTTTAATTTAAAGTCTAATTGGAATTAATTAAATGGAAATTAAGCAAATTTGCTCTGCTTTCGCTTTTTGGGAGTTTCAGGACTAAAATTGAAGAAATGAAGAAATCGGAGACTAAATTGCAAATTTTTGGAAACTTCAACACGGGCGTGTTGAAGACACGCGACACGGGCGTGTTGACCGTGTTGAATGTCCCACATCAGAATTTTGACTCTTTTCACTTTACTTCTACTCCTATAAATAGAGGCGGCAGTCAAGCCTTTGAGGACACCACCAACACACCGGAGAGTGCAGAGAATTTGAGGGATTTCGAGTTTCTACTTTCGTAGATTCTCGGAAATTTCCCTCATAGTTAAATATTTTCTAGTTTTTTATTTTTCTTCTTAGCTTTAGGGTTTGAGCCTCCACCATAAGGGATAGCTCTATAGCTTAGTTGAGGGGTAGGATACTAGAAGATTTCGTGGGCAAGATAAGGAGGAAGGCTAGTAGGGTTCGAGAAGAATCGGAGGTCAAGTCCCGTCGTCGAAGTAGTGACAACCAGACGACAACTTTTCTTTTCCCTCTTCTCAAGTCTATTATGTTTCATTCTTTATTTACTCCATCTCTGTCTCATGAGATTCTTTTATTATTAATGATACAATTAGAGTTATTATTTTAATTTCTCGGGAAGGATACTATTTGTGATTATCATTGTGATTATTATTGCTTTATGCTTTCAACTTAGTTTCTTATTCAATTTATGCCATGACACATAGGTTTGCATCTAGATGAGCTTATAATTGGAATAATTAATTACAACTAATTCGCAACGCTAGGGCAAAGAGGAAATTGGAATTACCCGATAAGGATAAGGATAAGGATAAGGATAATAAGTATGTCACTAAAAGCTTTGACCATTCTAAAAATGAACATTCTTGCTGTCTCATTTTTCCGCCAAATGAGAAAGAATATGAAGAAAGGTATGTGGCACTTTTATACGGACAAATAGCGCAAGGTCGTAGGATTTATTGGGGGACTACTTTCTCGTTAGGAATAAAGGTCGTAGGATTTAATGGGGGACTGCTTTCTCGTTAGGAATAGAAAGTGATCTAAGGAGAATAATGCATGTTCGTCCTTATGCTCGCATTTTTACGGTAGATGAGCCTATCTATACCGAGTTGGTTTTCGAATTTTATTCGACATATAGCTATGAAAACGAGAGAGTTAGATTTCATCTTGATTATTTGGAGTATAATATGAGTATTAAAGAGTTTGGTGTGCATTTAGGAATTTGGACTCAAGAAGAAGCTAGATCATACATTTATCGTAGTGCAGCAAGAAAATTCTCGGAGAATACATCAATGTATTGGGATCATATTAGAGCTACTCGGAAAGAATATAATGCATATACAACAAGAGTTGCAGATATTCATCTAAGCCTTCGTTATCTACATACTATGTTTCCATACATAGTTACTAGGAAGATTGAAAGTAAGACAATTCTTAGTCCTTTGGAAATAGCTATCTTCTCTCATATGTACCATGAAAAACCTGTTGATTTAGGCCAAGTTTTCACTCGGATTATTAACAGACATGTTAAGGAATCTACGACACAACCTTTAGGTTTTGGACCTTTTGTTACAAGACTTGCGAGATCAATAGGAATGGAATTTGAAAAGGAGAACTTGACAAGGGTAAGTGATTCCACGACACCAGTCGATTCTAGTATTCTGCAAGATATTGGGATAACTCATGTAATCATACCCTCAAGTCCCAAGGAAGAAGAAAAGCAACAAAATTCGGAGAAGAATATATCTTATAGTCCTAAGAATAAGTTCGAGAAATTTATGATCGATGTTATTGATAATCAAAAGGAAGTAGCATATCAACAAGATATTCGCCTAAAGAGGTTAGAGGCAAAAAATATGAATAGTTATTATAAATCTTTACAACCAAATGTGAAGCCGAAAATAACGCCTCGATACTACGATTCTGCGGATGAAGACGTGGAAGAAGAATATTCTCCTCCAAGTCCTTCTCCAATTAATTAGTTCCTTTCTTTTTCTTTCCCATTATTTCTTAGTTTTCGTTATTTCCATTGATTCGTTTTTGGATTCATTCTTTCTTTTTGCAAATAAGTATATCCGGTGAATTATTCTTTACATTCTTTAAAGAGTCTTATTTGGTATTTTGGCATAATTCATGACTACTCTGTTTTATTAGAAGATTGGATGCTCTAGTTTAGGGTTTTCTTGAATAGAATCTGGATGTTCCAAATAGGACTTATGTGCTATAAATTGCTTGAATAAATGTTGGATGTTCCGGACAAATATTTTTCTAGATAGATATTGAGTATTATGAAATTATTATTGTGAATGCATGCACAACTTGATTTCATCTGCAGGCTATATCTATTGTTGAGGATACTTGTCATTATAATCAAAGTCATTATGGATAAAATTGCAATCAATTGATCATACAAGTAACTTGAGTAAGATATTCTTTCATTATAGGAATCTTATTGAGAAGACATGGTAATGTTCTTCAACTTTTGAGGCTTCTAAAAGCTTTATAGGGATTTATTATTGAAAGAATTTTGAGTTACTCTATAAATCTCTTGATCTATATTTCTCCAAATTATTTAGTATTAATTTATCCTTTGATATTCTCTCTTTTTAATTGTTTATCATTTGATAAAAAGGTACTAAACAACATCACCATTTTATTCTGAGAATTTCTTAGGAAATTTTGTGATGTGACTTTGAAGGATGATATTCGGACAACAAGAATCATCATCAGATTCCCGGTTCTTTCCCCTTTCCTTTTTCTTTCTGTTTTGTTTTTCCTTCTTTCTATTATTTGTTTGTTTTCTAGGGTATGTGTTGAGATTGCATTTATCATATGATTGAGATATGATTGAACTTATATGATACAGATGTTTTTGATACAAACCCTTTTCCTTTATGTTTTCTATTTTTCGTTTTTCCCTTATTTTCAAATAAGTGTGGGGTGTCTTAGAATGTTTCTGCTTGTCTCAAATTTTCATAATGATTATTTACTCAGCCTATGATATAAATTAACTAATTCCATGCTTACGTCTTTTAGAGATGATGAGAAATCTTTATAGAAGTTTGATACAAGTCCTTTTATAGGAAATTCCTGAAAGATTTTTTAGGTCAAAATTTTGATTAAGCTGTTTGATTGATAGATTATCTACGGACACTTGAAGTCATAGCATAATATCTTTTAGAATGTATGATAGCTATTGTGGTTGCTTGAAAGAATTTGAGAAGATTGCCATTAGTTTTGTGTTAGTTTATTTTTAGTAATAAGAGTCTATTTGCATGTATCCTTTGCTACTTGAGAACCATTCCTGAAGGGAATTAAATGCCCGGTGACCTAAGGTCTTTGAGGTCTGGGAGCCACCGGATTGGGACTCGTTACAAGGGTAGTTAAAGTTGGTATTGTTAAGCAACAACATTCTTTTTACATTTATAGTTATTATTAAAAAAAAACCATTCGTGCAAGAAAAAAAAAATTATTTGGCATTCGACTTAGGTTCCTAGAGTGATTATGATGAGTTGTTGTGAACCCTAAAAGATTGAATGCTATTATTTCTTGTTGTTTGGGGAGAACTTATTGATTGAATTAGTAAAGTCAAAATCACATACTACACCTCAGGGAAATTCTATGGTTTGACATGTGTTGAATGAATATAAGTTTCAAGTTGTTTCTATTTGATCTTTGCAAAGAATGGTTTATGAGGCAAGCAAGAGTATTATATTCTTTGTGCATAATTAAAATCTTGATAGAATTGTATGAACATAAGCTACAAGATATTCAACACTTATACCAATTGACTTACAATAATCATTGAAAGCCTGAAATAAGAATTCACCAAGCATTATCCGGACATATTGATTTAATTGTATAATCTGGAAATTGTGCTCGAAATATAATAATTTGAGCAAGAAATCTCGCAAACTCCAAGTTGTAAGTTAATAATAAGCTTACATGAGACCATCTACTAGACACGTCTATTAGAATCATAAAATATCAAAATGGTCCCCATGAAGGGTGAATTAATCCACATATATCACCTTGAATTCTTTCTAAAAATGTTGGAAATTCAATTCCAACTTTTACCGGTGATGACTTAATAATCAATTTTCCTTGAGAACAAGTAGCACATGTAAATTCTTTTGATAGAAAAATTTCAAGTTTTTCAATGAGTGCCCATGAGAATTTTCAATAATTTTTCACATCATACTTGAACCGGGATGCCCTAACCGGTCATACCAAATAGTAAACATTTTTTAATCAATAAACTTCTTGTTTATTGAATGTATTTCAATTTCATTTATTCTTGTGTAGTACAAGTCAAATTAAATATTCTAATATGATTTTCTTACTCGAAACAATGCTTGTAATATGAAGGTACTCATCATTTCCTTCATTTATAGTCTCCACATGATATTCGTTAAGACTGAATATCTTTAAAACTTAACAAATTTCTTTGAGACTTTGATGAAAATAAAGCATTGTTTATCTTCAATTTTGTTCCATTGGGTAACATCATAATCGCTCTTCAGGAGCTTTCAATTATTCTTGTACTACCCGAAATTGTAGTAACATATGAATCACCCATTTTTATTGCAATTGAATATTTTTATTTTTAAGGATAACGTGGGTAATTGCACTGTCAATAAAACATATATCTTTATCCATATTCCTTAAGAAAATAAAAATAAAAATATTATAATTAAATAAAATAATAAGATAAATAAGAATGTAATAAATTCTTTCCTTTACACAAATATGTATATTAAGTTTAGGTGGTTTAATATTCAAAACACCACATAAGTTTCTAGGATCAAACTTAGGCATCTCCCAAAAAATAAAATAAAACAGTATATATATATATATATATTACATATAAAGCATCATTATATATACAGAATATATATATTATTAGCTAATTCCCCCTTTTAAAAAAGATTTGAGTCAAATAATATTTTTCTAACACAACTTTAAACATGTAGTTTGAGTGGTGACACTAACACTATATTCCAAGCTGGCATGTCAACGGTCAAACCCCAAACATGTACATTTTTATGCATTAAGCAGGCTTTGTACTAAGCAGTGCTGTTCACAACATTGAACAATGCACAGTGTGTGAACAGTGTAAAACAAAATGAAATATATATCAATTATTTATATATATATATATATATATATGTAATTGTATATACAATACACTACATGAGCTAAAACAGAATAATATATATATATAAATAACGGTAGTGTATGTATGTGTATATATAATTTAGTATAACTAGAAATATATATATACTTAAAAAAAAAAAAAAAAAAACTAGAAATATATATATATAAAACAGTTCAGTATATATACATATATTAGTATTAGATCGAACAAGATAAATGTAAGCATAGAACAATATAGTATATATATACATACAAAACAGCAGTATATATATAATTTCCACATAGCAAAGCAGTAGCATATATATATCAATATATTAACAATAAATTCAACAGTAGCATATGCATATATATATATATATATAACAAATATACTCTATATATATATTATCATAAGGGAACATATATATATATATATATATAAAAACAGTTTACTATATGAATTGTATAACACAAAAATAAAAGATTTTCATTTGACAATAGTATGAACATTCATACATTATTCTTTGTCCCACTTCTTGTGGTTATGAGTATTTGGTACTTTGATCAAATTTATCATGATCATATGTATATATCCATATCAACGACCATTATCATGAATATAAACATGACCACTTATGGGATTATTTACCATAAACACAAACATGACCTCTTCTAGGATCATGAATAACATTCTCTTCGAGAAATGAATTAAAATATGTTGGTCGACTTTCTTGATTTTAATCAAGTAGAGAATTTCTTTTCTCTAACATAGCAGAATTTTTTCATTCATGAATTAAAATCCCGTAACCTTTTGTGGATTCAATCAAGTTCTGCATGCTTTCGGGATAAATAACCATCTTCATGTGGTCTTAAACAATTTTCCCGATAATTGAATACGTTATACGTTACATCGTTAGTGTCTTTGGACCCATCATAACTAGATGAATCTCAAGATCTAATTTCCATGAAACGATTTCTTCTAGTAACTTCAAGAATTACAAATTCAAGTTTAAGAAGAATTGTCATTAGAAAAAATAACATACCTATTTATTTTCGAGTCCAACTTCAAACAATGTATTAAACCAGGTAGAACCTCGTGTTGATAACGTGTTATAAAACTATTGTTAACAAAAGGAAATAAGAACAAAATATAAGATAGAGATCAAAGGGAAGAGAGCATTCTTCTTCTTGTATATTTCATATATATTGTACCAAATCATATAAGCAACCCTCTATTTATAGGGATGATATATGTGTAACCTATATACACATATACATACAAACATAACTCTTCATAATTTAAAAGAAGTTACATAAGTTATTAGATGGAGGTTATATGGAGGTAGTGGAGGTAGTGGAGGTAGTAGAGCTTTAAAACTATGGACATACAAATATAATGGAATTCATAAAATTTACTTATTTGTCCCTTAATATTTCCATATTTATTTAATTAATATACATTAAATTTAGTTTAGTTATGGAAAGTCTTTTAACCTAAATTTTCTTAACTCAAACTTATCATTTTCCTAAATTAATATTGAGTCTGTTTTAACCATTTATATATATATATATATATATATATCCTAAAATGAAAGGGGGGAAACCGGATGATATGGAAAGCAAGGTAAGAACACACACAAAATAAATCCCAAAATCCGGAGGCTCAGCCTACCATGGATTGCAAATCACAAATAAACACAAGGAAAATAAATAAAATACAACTTAGGAGGCACAGCCTACCATGAGATGTATACAAACATAGATATATTTATTGAAAATAGTAGTACAGTTGGAGATACTAACCAAGAAACTTAGAGAGAAGGGAGAGAACTCGGGACTTTCTCACTCTAGAACCTCTAAGTTTCTTGGTTAGTATCTCCAATTGTACTACTATTTTCAATAAATATATCTATGTTTGTATACATCTCATGGTAGGTTGTGCCTCCTAAGTTGTATTTTATTTATTTTCCTTGTGTTTATTTGTGATTTGCAATCCATGGTAGGCCGAGCCTCCGGATTTTGGGATTTATTTTGTGTATGTTCTTACCTTGCTTTCCATATCATCTAGTTTTCCCCCTTTCATTTTAGGGCCACACTTTCCGACCCCTTTTGGTATCAGAGCCGGATGGGGAAGTAAGGTAGCCTTCAGGTTAGACGATCATGTTCGGATCTAATATAGGTCTGACGGATCTTAAAATTTTATGAAGTCTGTTATGCATCTCTGAACTATTTATGTTAAAATGGTTCAGATCTGGAAGGAAATCGGGTTTCCCGGTTTACGCCGATGTTGTTGTTGAGGTAGTTGGCTGTGGTAGGCGTTGTAAATCCTCATATATATCCGCGAGAGATTCCATCTCATGGCCGGATCTGATTATTTTCACATAAACTTGTGAAGAAGTGTAAAACCAAGTATATTGTCTGGAGGCCGGAAAAGAATAAGAGATTCATAATCCGTCCTCGCCAAGACACGTACTTGTATAACGGAACTCTTAAAATTTGTAGATCTGTCTAAAATCTATATTGTATCTTTACATAATCATTAACTTGAAAACTATTTTATGGAACTTGAAGGTGATGATTACTGATCGGGTAAGGAAAGTTTCACACACATTTGCATACACGTTTTTGCATTTATTTTCTGCATTTTTATCATGTCATTCCTTAACCCTTTCTCCCGATCTACTTCTTTCTCTTCATCTTCTTCTTCTCAAAATCCTTCATCTTCATCGGTGAAACTCAAAGAAGAGGTCAACTACCCAGATCTCTTACAATCTATAGATAGTTGGAAAATTCCCAACCTTCCTACTAGTCAGGTTTACAATACCTCAATATGGTCTCTTACCGGTGACTACTCAATTAGGACTGTTGAACAAACTGTCGAAATGATTTCTAATACCTTAGAACTCAAACTTCTAAGTCAAAAATCCATCCAAAAGTTTCAGCAAAAGTACAACTACTTACATCTAGGTCTAGTACAGATTGCTGCCAAACCTTTATCAACTGAAGGTCTTGATACAGCCCTTCTCCTCTGCCTTAGAGATTCTAGATTTCTAGCGTTTCAAGATTCCCTTTTAGGAATGGTAGAAACCAGCCTTTGTGATGGTGTTGTTCACTTTGACCGCTTTTCCAAACTTCACTGTTTCTTTAAAGGACAAAAATATTTTGGATACTTAAACCTTAAATGTTAAATCCTCCAATTTTAAGATTAAGGCAGGATCTTCTCCTGTTGCAATCATTTACAGAATTCAATATAAGGCTATGAATTATGCTTTTAATTCAAAAGCTTTGCAAAGATCTCCTGCCAAAGGAGAAACTATCCTTTTTCAAACAGATCTGAGAAGATCTCATCTTTCTGTTCCAAAACGTATTTCTTGGAACCAAGTAAATCTTCCCATTACTTGGAAATTAGAAGAAATTACTCCTTCCGATGCTCCAGAAAATACAGATATTTCCAATATTCAACAATTCTCCAATGGGAATGTTGAGATATCATTTCAAAGGTCAAAATCTTTTCGGAGTCATTCTTTTACCTCAATGATTCCTCCTTCAGTAACACCTGCCCGATCTTCGGTATCTAGTGTTGCAACTCATCTACAGGATTTAAATTTTGAATCAAAAATTCCTCGGGCTAGATACTCTGTTCAACATAATGAGCAAGAGTCTGATGGCCCAACTTCTCCTACTCATTCTACTATGATAGGTGAACTAAATCTTTTGCAAATAGATGATTTTCAAATCGATAAAATAAGTTTGAGAAAAACTTTTTATTCTTCTGAAAATCTTTCCAAAAGAACTTGGTTCTTTGAAAACTTCCAAGGATCTACCGGACAAGAAATCCAGGATGAATTTTATGAATTTCTTGGTGAGATTCAACAAAACTTAGATTTCTTTATATGGTTTGAAGCTTATACTTTAATCCATAAAATTGATTACCCTTTTTCAAAGACTTTAAATGTTACAAAACTTTGGCATACTGCCCAAGGCACGACTGTTTCTTCCGAATTCCCTCCTCCTCGGAAAATCAAAATTAATTTTGGCACTAAAACCATAGATGTGTCTCCCTTTAAAAGACAGGAAGATGATACCCTCATTGCCACAGATATTCAAAACATTTTCAAACAAAACAATTATACCAATAAGTACTTACAAGTACTTGGTGATTATTTGTTTTCAAAATATTCCTCTTTACCTCAAAATGCATCTTCTTCTTCTCTATTTGTCCCTTTATTTAAACCTTATGAAATTCCTTCCCAATTTAGGAAAGAACTCATTCAACCCGACAAACCAATTCTTAGTGAACTACAAGCCGGGATTGCAGAGATTGAGAAAACTATTCCCAAATCTACTGCATCTCCTTCTACTCCTATCCATCCTATTCATAGTTTACAGGGTAGTACCAAAGGTTCGATAGTAGTCTTAGATGAGACCGATTCGATTCGAAAGTGAAAGTGACAGCAGTCATCTCCCAAAGAGTGTCAACCTCCTTTAGAAGTTGCTCCACTTAAATTAGGTAAACCAAACTGGATACAACCAAGTAAGTTGTACTATTCCAAACCTAGTTCTCTTGACATAGGTCTAGAAGAAAAACCAGAATCTTACAAAATTCCTGCAATGCCAACAACATCTATGAATGGAACATAGATGGTGAAACTGAGTATAACATTATGTCTATTCTCCAACAAATGACCATGGTAGCTACCGCCTACGGAACCTCTCATCGGTGTTCCGACCCGTTTGCTGCCCATGTTATAGTTGCCGGATTTACTGGTCAACTCAAAGGTTGGTGGGACGAACATCTCACTGAAACAGATAGGAATAGCATCTTCCAAGCAGTTAAGCTTTCAAAAGACAATATCCCTATTATCTAAGATGGAAATACCATCCCCGATGCTTTGTGTCAACATTACTGTTTACCATAGCCAAAACCTTCATAGGTAATCCAGGTATTTTTAGAGAAAAATCCTCTGAAATCCTTAATAACCTTAAGTGCGGAACCCTTTCTGACTTTAGGTGGTACAAGGACTCCTTCTTAACTAGGATTTACTCTAGGCCGGATGGTAATAACCAATACTGGATAGAAAAATTCTTAGATGGACTCCCTAAATCCCTTCGTGACTTAGTTCGTGAAGATCTCCAAACTCATTATGGTCAGACTATCCCATATGAACAAATTACTTTTGGCCAATTAACTAGTCATATCCAACAAGGTTGCCTTAAAAATCTGTAAGCAAGACAAAATGCTCGGGCAATTAGCCAAAGACAAAGCCCAAAACAAGAAAGATTTAGGATCTTTTTGTGAACAGTTTGGTCTCCCTTCTTGTAAGTCTAAGCCTCATAAGAAGCACAAAACCAAAATTAAACCTTATGACCAACATAGGTCCTATAAGCCCTATAGGTCTAAATTCTGACCCACATATCGGAAATCTTTTACTAAATAGTCTTGGACCACTAAGCCTAAGACCCAATCTAAAACTCCAAAATTAGATGGTAACCCGTCTAGTAGTAAATCCATAGTATGTTACAAATGTAACAAACCAGGGCACATAGCCCGTTACTGTAGAGTTTCCAAAAAAATTCAGGAACTATCCTTAGAATCCGAAACCCTCCTTAAACTAAAAAATCTTCTATGTAATTCAGATTCTGACTCTGAGGACAATGAAGACTATGTCAAAAACTTAGAACAAGATGATATATCATCATCCTCTTCTGACAATGACCTAGTACTTAATGTACTTACCAAAGAACAGGATCTCCTACTAGAACTCATAGGAAAAATCCCCGATAGTTCCGAAAGACAGAACTATTTAGACAAAATCAAAGGGACTATTCAGGAAAATAGTCTTAAACCTTTCAAAAATCATCCTAGAATGAACAACACTTACAATATCACAAATATTTTCAATAGGTTCCCTAATCGAAACCTAGTACTTGTATTACTATACAAGATCTTCAATCTAAAATTGCTTATATCAAGCAAGAAATCGAAACATCAAAGCCTCACAGGAAATTGATAGGTTAGCTATTCAACAACTTAATTTCCCTAGCAAACCTACTGAAGCATCTACTAGTGTTTCTCCCATACCTATAGAAAAATCTGATAATTTTCTAAATTATCTTTCTCAAATCTCAATTCAAAGATGGCACATTAAGATTACCTTAGTCATCAATCAATCTTTTACTTTAGAACTTCCAGCATTAGTTGATACTGGTGCTGATCTCAATTGTATTCGGGAAGGATTAATCCCTACTAAGTACTTCGAAAAGACTAAGGAACGTCTTAGGTGTGCAAATGGTGCTAAACTAGGAATCAGTTTTAAACTTTCAAATGTAGAGGTCAAGTACTCCTCTTTGTCTATTAAAACTTCATTCCTTCTTGTCAAGGATATTTCTAATCCAGTTATTCTTGGCACACCTTTCATCCAACAGCTTATACCTTTCCAGGTTACTCAAGAAGGTATAAATATTCCAAAAATTCATTTACTTATCCCTTTTGATAGACCTCCTATCACTAAAACTTTACACATCCTTGAGACTAAGAAGTCCCAAATTAATTTCCTTCAGGAAGAAATTTCTTTCAAAATTCTTCAACAACAATTAGAGTCTAGTGAAACGAAGACCAAGATCAATTCTATCAATGAGTACATCCAAACCCAGCTATGTGTTGATGTCCCCAATGCCTTTTGGGATAGAAAACAGCATATCATCAATCTTCCTTATGAGCCCCGACTTTGATGAAAGACTCATTCCAACTAAAGCTCGTCCCATCCAGATGAATAATGATCCGATCGATCATTGTAAAAAAGAAATCCAAGATCTTCTGGGCAAGAAGATCATTTCTCCTAGTACATCTCCTTGGAGTTGTGCTGCTTTCTACGTCAACAAAAATGCAGAAATTGAACGAGGAGTTCCTCGGCTTGTGATCAATTGCAAGCCTCTCAATACTGCATTAAGATGGATTAGATATCCTATCCCCAATAAAAAAGATCTTCTCAACCGACTTCACTCTTCTGTGATCTTTTCAAAATTTGATTTAAAGTCGGGATTCCGGCAAATCCAAATAGATCCTAAGGATAGGTATAAAACTGCCTTTACCCTCCCTTTCGATCAGTATGAATGGAATGTTATGCCTTTCGGTCTAAAAAATGCACCTTCTGAATTCCAGAAAGTCATGAATGATATTTTCAATCCTTATACTCATTTCATTATAGTATATATTGATGATATCTTAGTATTTTCAAATGCATTAAAACAACATTTTATTTATTTGCATACTTTTTTGAAAATTGTCAAACAAAATGGCTTAGTTCTTTCTAAAACTAAGTTCAGTTTATTCCAAACAAACATCCGATATTTAGGACATAATATTTCTCGGGGAACTATTATTCCTATCCAAAGATCTATCAGCTTTGCTGATAAATTCCAGATCAAATTCTTGATAAAAAACAACTCCAACGTTTTCTTGGATGCTTAAACTATGTGTCCGATTTTATTCCAAATCTCAGCACTCTTCTAAAACCATTGCATAATAGATTGAAAACCAATCCTCTTGCACGGTCCGATGTTCATACTTCGGTTGTTCAAAAAATCAAAACAAATGTTAAAAATCTCCCTTGCTTAGCACTTCCAGATCCTCATGCTTTTAAAGTAGTGGAAACAGATGCATCCGACATTGTTTATGGTGGCATTCTAAAACAAAAATTAAATGGACATGAACATATCATTTCATTTGCATCAAAACATTGGAACTCTGCTCAGCAGAATTATCCAACCATCAAAAAAGAAATACTTGCTATTGTCTTATGTATTTCTAAATTTCAATCTGATTTATTAAATCAAAAATTTTTACTCCGCATTGATTGTAAAGCTGCAAAATATGTTTTACAAAAAGATGTCCAAAACCTTGCCTCAAAACAAATCTTTGCTAGATGACAAGCTATTTTAAGCATATTTGATTTCGACATTGAATATATTAAAGGAGAAACCAATTCTCTTCCAGATTTCCTGACCAGAGAGTTCTTACAAGGTAGATAAACATGGCCCCAAAGAAGAAAAAACAGGATGAACTTGTTGTTATTCCTATTCAGCAAACTCCAAAACCCTCTGCTAGTCGGAACCCAAAAACTTCCGCCAGTCAGAAACCTACAACTAGTAAAACTAAATTTACTACCCCAGAGGACTATGCCATGAGCATAACCCAAATAAGTCAAACCCCTTTCCCATCAGCAGGACCACTTTCTGTTGATCAACTCCCACCTTTGTCTTGGGCTGATTTAGCTGAATTACCCGAGGCTCAAACTCAATCTTTTGGTCCGGAAGATATGGCCAATTAGTGCAGATTAATGGGCTTGAAAACTCATCAAGTAGTTTCTTCTAACTTTACAAAAATGGTGGCTCCCAGCCCCACATCTTCTTCTAAAGTGGTGGATAAAGTCCCCACTTCCTCTTCCCAAACAGTAGCAAAAACTACTGACCCAAAATTGATGCATTCGGCATCTCGGACCTCTTATTTCAGGTCTGTTCCTACTTCTTCAAACCCGGGATCCTCCGATCCAGGCTATCAAAAAAATCCTAGAATTATTCACATAATTCAAATGGAACCTAAATGGTGGGATCAAAACCGACAAAAGGCAGTTGGATATATCCTTGGTCCGAATGCCAATTTCTTTCAAAAAAACCCCTTTGCATACCCAAAAATTCTATGAGCTCATTCTTATAGATACCAAAAGCATCTCTATGCATCCGCATAAAGATAAAATGACTGAAACAATTGTTACCAACACCTCAATCCAAATTTAGTCTATCATCACCCCAAAACAGTGGATAGGTCACCCACTCTCTCAAAAGAAATTTTCAATTCCCTTCAATCCCTTGATTTTCCATTATTGGGATTATAAGGATTCCTGGTTCAATGTTTTTACTTTTCAAAATATAGCAAGAAACCATTCATGGTTCTTCTACTTCAACAAGTCCAAACCAGCAATTGACCAATTCCCAAATTGGTTCATCAATGAATGGTGGCCTTCCTATGGCCATATTGAAGACATACTACCAACTCCAGTAAAAGAAGGATTTCAATATTTCAAATCCCGATTTTACTGCCCTGAACAGCAACAGGTTCCTATTCTTTTGCACTTCTTTAGTAAATTCAAACTCTCTTGGATTTACTCTCAAAAGTTTGCCTACCAGAAGACGTCCGATCAAAATGGACTTCCATGTCCGATATTACAAGGACAGTCCAAATGGTGGAAAGACTGGAAGGCTGAAAATGTTTATACCCCCTCCATTGAAAGATGGTTCCGGAACAGTCCTAAGTACTTATCTCCCACAAGTACTGAACAAACAACTTTCCTCCAGCAAAAGTCGGTTGCAGCTTCTCAATTGGCAAAAGTAGGATCCAGATCCGAATATATTGCAGCACTAAAATCATTAATGCTACAACTCGATACCAGTCCCTCCGAACCAACCTCCGAAGCATCATCAACAAAGGATGAAGACGACGACGATGTAGAATACTGTCTAGAGTAACAGTATTGTATTAAAAAAAAAAAAAAAAAAAAAAAATTGAAGACTTTAGTCAAAAGTAAACAGTAACTTTTTAACTGTTTACTCCGATTCACTTTTGACTTTTTTACCCAAACAGTGTAAAATTTGTCTATTTAAAGGCAAATTCCCCAAAACCAAAAACCAAGTTTTGTTTAGAGGTTCTAGAGTGAGAAAGTCCCGAGTTCTCTCCCTTCTCTCTAAGTTTCTTGGTTAGTATCTCCAATTGTACTACTATTTTCAATAAATATATCTATGTTTGTATACATCTCATGGTAGGTTGTGCCTCCTAAGTTGTATTTTATTTATTTTCCTTGTGCTTATTTGTGATTTGCAATCCATGGTAGGCTGAGCCTCCGGATTTTGGGATTTATTTTGTGTATGTTCTTACCTTGCTTTCCATATATATATATATATATATATATATATATATATATATATATATATATATATATATATATAATTATAACTTTCTAATGACAATCATAATATTTTGGTTTACTTTTAAAATTTTAATGTCTTTTTCTTTTCTATCTTGTTTGTTAATCTTCTTCTTTTTTTAAAATAATTTTATTTTATCTACATTTTTTGAAAAAAAAAAAAAAAAAAAAAAATATTTCCCTCCTAAGTTGGGGAATGTTTAACTAGTATTTGTAAGTTTGCTGACTTTTGAGTTTTTTGTTTCTCTTGTTTTTCAACTTTTTTTTTTTTTTTTTAAATAACTTTTCACTCTATATTTATTAATTTTAATTTGTATTAATATTTTTATACTTATCTATATTTATCAACTTTTTTAGTTTTTTCTTTTTTTTAAGTTTTTAATTTTTTTGTTTTACTTTTCCCTTCATCTTTATTTTTTTATATCTATCTTTTATATAATTTTATCTATATAATAAGATATATATATAAGATTATAAGTTTTCTAATAACATGATTTTGTAATTTTTTTCAAGTTTTTAGATTTTATTATCTTTTTCTCATTTACAAAAAAAAAAAAAAAGATTTTATTATGTTTTTATTTTTTTTTATATTTTTGTCTTCTTATATTTATTTTTTTTATAACATTTTAATTGTAACTCTTTTGTTTGGTTTTTTAATTCATTAATTTTTTTTTAAACTTTTCATCTTGGTGTCTCCTTTATTTTTTAAATTTAATTTTTTATATGAAATTAATTGTATTTTTTTGTCTTTCTTTTTTCAATTTATTAATTTTGATATTTACCGTATTTTTACCATTTTCTATTTAAGATTCAATTTTCTTTACATATTTAGTTTAACCTTTTAATTTTATTTAAAATATTTTATATCTTTTTATAGAACTCTATTATTCAAAGCAATTATAATCTTATTTTAATATTTTTATTTTTATTTTTTCTATTGTGAATACTATACACTTTTTTAAAAATTACATATTCAAAGACGATTTAGAGTTTATGTATTTGTCCAATTTTTTAGGTTTATAAATTTCTAAATTTTTATATTTCTTATTTTATGCCTTTATATATATATATATATATTTATTCGATTTAATTCATCACTATTATATATATATATATATATTAATGTTATACTATAAAATAATAGTACATAAAAACTTATTAAATTTTAAATTAGTTTTTTAAAATATGTTTAATAAGTGAAATATAAACTAATAATGAGTAATTTGAATAATTATGTACCCATTATAAGTTTTTATTATATAAATATCTAATAATTTGATAAATACAATTATATATATACACGTTATTTTTAATACTTAAAAATTTTAAATCAATAATTTATCACAAATGAAAAATAAAAATTTAGATAATTCCACACCACGGTGTGGAATGTTCTAACTAGTTTATAATACAATCGTAGGATTAGATATAAATCTTTAAATTTTATCGTAAATTTATACATTTATCTTTTTCTCTTATATATTTATTATTAATATTATTTATATCGATTTATTTATATAAGATTACTATTTAATCTTGTCATAAAAATTAATTAAATTTTAAATAGTTTAAAGAAGATAAAAAATAAAATAAAATAAACAAGATCAAATACTATTAAAGAAAAAAATATGAATTTTATAAAACTAATATATATATATATTTTCATTGAAAATTTTATTTTTTAGACTAAAACTTTTATCTTATCTAAAAAGATCTAGTATATATATTAATCAATAAAGTGTTATATTTAGATATATTAAATGTTTTTAATATATATAAAATTCATATTCATATATAATTAAATAATTAACAAATTAATCTTGTTATTAAAAGAATTTAAAACTTCAATTATCAATTAACTTATTTGTTTCCTCAAAAAAAATTTATTATTAATGATTTCCAAAAAATAAGTATCAATTTTTTTTTAAAAAAAATGAAGTGAATAGTATATTATATATTATTTGTGATAATAGATTATATATTATTAGTTTATGGATTTTGTCCATAATTTTTGTTATTTTAGTGTACAGATTAAAACGTGTCTATAAGGTATAATATTAAAAAAGAAAAAATTCATAAATATTGATCTTTCTTAAAAAAATTCAAACCCACTTCTTCCTAAAACCCTATATTTATGGAAACAATGAAGTTATGCGATTCCCCCACAATCTTTCTGATAATCTTTTTTTTTTTTTTAGAATACAAATGTGAATTTTAAAGGATTGTATTATTTATGTTTGTTTGAGATTAAACGTTGAAATTACTACTTCATTAAAGAACTTTGGGTGAAATTTCCAAGTAAGGCATCAATCAATTCTTTTTATGATTTAATGTCTTTTATGTTTTATTCTGCAATATTAATTTGTATTTGAAAGCATTTTATTTCTTTATTTTTATTTCGGATAAAATGCTGAAATTATGACTTCATTGATGAACTTTCGGTGAAATTTCCAGGTAAGGCATCAATCAATTCTTTTTGTTTTAATGTATTTTATGTTTTATTCTGCAATATTAATTTGTATTTGAAAGGATTTTATTTCTTTATTTCTATTTCGGATTAAATGCTGAAATTAACTCTTCATTGATGAACTTTGGGTGAAATTTCCGGGTAAGGCATCAATCAATTCTTTTTGTTTTAATGTCTTTTATGTTTTATTCTGCAATATTAATTTGTATTTGAAAGGATTTTATTTCGGATTAAATGTTGAAATTATCGCTTCATTGATGAACTTTGAGTGAAATTTCTAGGTAAGGCATCAATCAATTCTTTTTGTTTTAATGTCTTTTATGTTTTATTCTGCAATATTAATTTGTATTTGAAAGGATTTTATTTCCTTATTTTTATTTCATTTATTAAATGCTGAAATTATCGCTTCATTGATGAACTTTGGGTGAAATTTCGGGTAAGGCATCAATCAATTCTTTTTGTTTTAATGTCTTTTATGTTTTATTCTGCAATATTAATTTGTATTTGAAAGGATTTTATTTCGGATTAAATGTTGAAATTATCGCTTCATTGTTGAACTTTGGGTGAAATTTCCGGGTAAGGCATTAATCAATTCTTTTTGTTTTAATGTCTTTTATGTTTTATTCTGCAATATTAATTTGTATTTGAAAGGATTTTATTTCTTTATTTTTATTTCACATTAAAATGCTGAAATTATCGCCGCTTCATTGATGAACTTTAGGTGAAATTTCCGGGTAAGGCATCAATCATTTCTTTTTGTTTTAATATCTTTTATGTTTTATTCCGCAATATTAATTTGTATTTGAAAGGATTTTATTTCGATTAAA
>JAHSUH010003385.1:0-12008 GCA_025388415.1 Cynanchum wilfordii
AGGGTCACGATTCGACTTTGATCGTTATGGACTAGTCCCAAGATCGAGTCCTAGACAGGCAGATCTAATTTTAACAGCCGGAACAGTAACAATGAAAATGGCCCCTTCCCTAGTAAGATTATATGAGCAAATGCCTGAACCAAAATATGTTATTGCTATGGGAGCCTGTACAATTACCGGAGGTATGTTCAGTACTGATTCTTATAGCACTGTTCGCGGAGTTGATAAGCTAATTCCTGTGGATGTCTATCTGCCGGGCTGCCCACCTAAACCGGAAGCAGTTATAGATGCTATAACAAAACTTCGTAAGAAAATATCTCGAGAAATCTATGAAGATAGAATTAGGTCTCAACAAGCGAATCGGTGTTTTACTACCAATCACAAGTTTCGCGTTGGACGCAGTATTCATACTGGAAATTATGATCAAGGATTCCTTTATCAACCGCCATCAACTTCTACTTCAGAGATACCTACTGAAACCTTTTTCAAATATAAAAGTTCAGTATCTTCCCATGAATTAGTCACTTAGACAGGATTTCTTTAAAAAGGAGTAGGCCAATCTTCATAAATTTCATCGTAAATATGAAAAACTTATACAAAAAAATGCGGGAGGGATAAAAAAAGATGCGGGGTCGTTTGTCTGCTTGGCTAGCCAAGCATGAGCTAATTCATAGATCTTTAGGCTTTGATTACCAAGGAATAGAAACTTTACAAGTAAAGCCCGAGGATTGGCATTCCATTGCTGTCATTTTATACGTATATGGTTACAATTTTCTACGCTCCCAATGCGCCTATGATGTAGCACCCGGAGGGCTGTTTAGCTAGTGTGTATCATCTTACGAGAATAGAGTATGGTGTGGATCAACCAGAAGAGGTATGCATAAAAGTATTTGCCTCAAGGAGCAATCCTAGGATTCCATCCGTGTTCTGGGTTTGGAAAAGTGTGGATTTTCAAGAACGAGAGTCTTATGATATGTTGGGAATCTCTTATGATAATCATCCACGCTTGAAACGTATCTTAATGCCCGAAAGTTGGATAGGATGGCCCTTACGTAAGGATTACATTGCCCCCAATTTTTATGAAATACAAGATGCTCATTGAATGATAAGAAAAAGATTTCCACTTATACAATTTCAGATATTCAAAGCTTGTACGTTCTCTTCTAGATTAAACAGAATAGAAGTCTTGTTTAAATTCTCGCTAGGCTATAACAAAAAAAAAAATAAGGGATTCCTTGGAATTATCGCCTTCCATTTATTTGGGTTGGAAGATTTTTATTTCAGATGAGCCAAACCAATAGGATGAACCAAAGGAGTTCTGTATCATGAAGTTTGACTTTGTACCACGCATATTACTTAGACCGTTCTAGAAAGTTATGTAGGTAGGAATGAAGAAATCGAACCGGATTCTATTTATTTGTATCTGAACTTAATCTTGTCTATTTCAATTTCTCTAGATTCGACTTGTTAGTATCTCAACCAACTAATTTAACCTTTTGAACGCGTCTTTTGAATATATATGAAGTATTAACATTCTACGGCATGGACATAAAGATAAAAAGATCAAATAGAATCGAATTCTTTTAGATAAATAGATAAAGTATCTAAAGAATTCTACCCATCTATAAAAAAAATAGATGGGATATATCTCGGCGAGATGGAAAAAAGTATGTGTTATGATCCAAATTAACACTGAATAGGGATGTCGATTCATATCAATTAATTTATTCAAGAGAGACTCATCCAAATTAATCATATACCAGGAACCAGATTTGAACTGGTGACACGAGGATTTTCAGTCCTCTGCTCTACCAGCTGAGCTATCCCGGCTAAGTCCGAATGTAGCATCCTCATTTTATTAGAGGGCGGGGGTCTATGTCAATTAAAAGGGCGAAAGAAGATTCAAAAGTTTGATCTAGGTACTGGAATTTCTTGGATCTTAAAAAGACGACTTTTGAAGTTTCAGTATGAGTAATGATATGGATTGTAAATCATTCAAATGGGGATTTCTTGCTCAAAGATGTATATCTTAGATATAAGATATAATAAGACATTTCCGCCCGGATCTATTTCAAAACGAGTGTATAAGGACACTCACGCAAGGAAAGGGGGGATAGAATGGATAAATAGTTGGGGGGCAAATAGGCTTTTTGGGGATAGAGGGACTTGAACCCTCACGATTTTTTAAGTCGACGGATTTTCCTCTTACTAAAAATTTCATTGTTGCCAGCATTGACATGTAGAACGGGACTCTATCTTTATTCTCGTCCGATTAATCCGGTTCTTGAAAAGAGGATCTACAGACTATGGAGTGAATCTTTTGATCAATGAATATTCGATTCCACATTGAAGAAAGAATCGAATCACACCAATTCTTCCGTTTTTTATAGAAAAAATATAGACTCATTTGGGTCGGCATTAATCATTTGATTTTGATATAGTATTCAATACGTATGTATATCTTTCATCCTTTCTGAATTTTCGATGGAAAGAGTTCTCTACCAACTACCAACGCGGCCAACTCCATTTGTTAGAACAGCTTCCGTCGAGTCTCTGCACCTATCCTTGTTTTCTGAACCTTTGTTTGTGGAAAATAGGATTTGGCTCAGGATTGCCCTTTTTCTTAATTCCGGGGTTTCTCTGAATTTGAAAGTCATCACTTAGTAGGTTTCCTTACTAAGGCTCAATCCAATTAAGTCCGTAGCGTCTACCCATTTCGCCATATCCCCTTCCTTTTGTGTTAAGATTAGAATTTCATTGCATTATGATGTCGGGCCCTTTTTCTTTCATTTATACTGGAACCTTTGAATTCATTAGATACCTATTCTTATTTCGAAGAAGCATTTTTACTCTTTTATTTCTTACCTGTCTTCTCCTATCTTGTATAGGAGACCCTTTTTGGTCCAATCAAATTGGATTTTAGCATTTCTGGATTCGTAATTCAATATAGATTAACAGATATCCTATATATATATATATACCTGTCGCCCTTCTCATGCAATTTTGAATACTTGAACGGTCTTTTTTTTTGTCTTAATTTCCGCCTTTACTACTTTATGAATTTTATGAATGGAATGAACGTGGAGGAATGTCTCATCAGTTCCAACTAATCATTCCTAATGATATGGAATCAAATAATATAGAAAATATAGAAGTGTAATAAACGAATTTCAAATGTCATTTGAATTCAAATTTAAAAATGACAAATTTAAATAATTTAACTATCTAACTAACTAACTAGAATCAAAATATTGACTATCGAGTCTACCAAGATATAGAATTTACTAAAAAAATATCGAATTGAATAATATTCGAATTGTAAATTCGATTAGTGATTAGTGATAAAAAATACAAATTCTATATCGCTTATATTAATCGTTATGTTCTATAATATTAATATTCAATATTTATTTGAAATTGTATATTCTATTGTTTTCTATTCATATCGAGTCTGAATAGATAAGACATAATAGTGAATACCTAAGATTCCAATATTTTATTGAATTACTATGCACATAAAATTGAGCACATAAAATTGATGTTATGTGAGCCCGCTTAGCTCAGAGGTTAGAGCATCGCATTTGTAATGCGATGGTCATCGGTTCGATTCCGATAGCCGGCTTTTTCCTATTTATTCCAATTTTGACATAATTGAGAATGTCTCTTTTGAAATCAAAGAATATTCAATATTTTTAAATTTTTAAATTTCGTAAATTAACATTAAACATTATAAGAACTTACAACTATGTCAGGAAAGGAATCCCTTTTCTATAATAGAAAATAGGAAGCGTTCTGGATATTTATTCAATTCGTCTCATACTTCTTTTTAGTACACAAGTAGGCTACTTCAGCAAACTTCGCTTCATTTGCTTTAGTTACTTTAGAGTTACTTTAGTTTGAGTTTGAAAATTTGAATTTAGGTTTAAAAATTCAAATTTAATAATTTTTAATTAATAATTTTTAATAATTAATTAAAATAATTTTTAATAATTAATTAAAATATTTAATAAATAAATAAAAAAATATAACTATTTTATAAAAAATAAAAAAAAAAAAAGAATAAAATAGATTCTAAACAAATTCTACAAATACAAAAAGGAGTCTTTATGTCGCGTTACCGAGGACCTCGTTTGAAAAAAATACGCCGGTGGGGAGCTTTGCCGGGACTAACTAATAAAAGGCCTAGAGCCGGAAATGATCTTAGAAACCAATCTCGTTCGGGAAAAAAATCTCAATATCGTATTCGCCTAGAAGAAAAACAAAAGTTGCGTTTTCACTATGGTCTTACAGAACGACAATTACTTAAATACGTTCATATCGCCGGAAAAGCCAAGGGGGCAACAGGTCAAGTTTTACTACAATTACTTGAAATGCGTTTGGATAACATCCTTTTCCGATTGGGTATGGCTTCGACTATTCCGACAGCCCGGCAATTTGTTAACCATAGGCATATTTTAGTTAATGGTCATATAGTAGATATACCAAGTTATCGCTGCAAACCCGGAGATATTATTACGGTAAAGGATGAACAAAAATCCAAAGCTCTGATTCAAAAATCTCTGGATTCATCCTCTCATCAGGAATTGCCAAGTCATTTGATCCTTCAACCATTCCAATATAAAGGATTAGTCAATCAAATAATAGATAGTAAATGGGTTGGTTTGAAAATAAATGAATTGCTGGTTGTAGAATACTATTCTCGTCAGACTTAAAACTAACTAAAATAAATAAGGATTCGGGCAATTTTCTTCCCTTTCGTCGAAGTAAATTAAACTTACTTAAAAGTAAGTAAGATAAATACGGAATTGATCCGTATTTTCTCCCTTTTCCGGATCCTAGACCGAAGGTTTTTTCCTTGACTACTCTTTCCATTCTAGTAGTTTCTTTTTGAGTAGTTTATGTGTCACAGCAATTAGGAATAGAAGAATCGATAGTAAAGAAAGTTGGAATAGCGTTATCCATTTCCCATTGTTAAGTAAAATCGGTAAATTAAAGCGGAAAGAGAGGGATTCGAACCCTCGGTAAACAAAAGCCTACATAGCAGTTCCAATGCTACGCCTTGAACCACTCGGCCATCTCTCCTATATAATGATTATGACCCCAACCCGAATGAATAGCGAGTCATTCATATTATTACTTATTACTAGTAATAGATTATTAATAGATTATTGGATCGGTGCGACTAATAAATGGAAACTTTAACTAAAAAAACTAGACAATTTTTCATCATAGAATGCTTATTTGATCTTTTTTCTTCTTTATATCATTCTTCTTTGTATCATAGTATCATAATTCAATGCAAATTTCTCGAGTTATTCTAATTTGTAACTTCAATGAACTTGGAATAGTTCCTTTCGTTGGTATGTTATATTACTAGATTTCCGTTGGGGTGAAAACTAGTTGGGTTTAAATATTAAATATTTGTATTGTTATTGATGCCTGCCAAAAAGGAATAAAATAAGGGAGTCCTTTAAAATCTAAATCAATTTTTTATGTTATTTCGTACTGTACAATTCTTTTCTTTGTGGGATCGTTTTCTCACGAGAGGTAATGAGAAGAATTATAGAATGGACACTTATGCCTAGATGGATAAATGGAAATTTTATATAAGACCTTTTCAATTGTAGCCAATATCTTATTAATCATTACACTTCGGGAGAAAACGACCCCCCCCCCCCCCCCAATCCCACAAAAAAAGAATTTACATCACCTTTCCAAAATTTTTTACTTAAAAAAAAGTACGAAATAACATAAAAAATTGATTTAGATTTTAAAGGACTCTTTTATTTTATTCCTTTTGGCAGGACAATAACAATAACAAATATTTAATATTTAAACCCAACTAGTTTTCACAACGAAATCTAGTAATATAACATACCAACCAAAGGAACTATTCCAAGATGAAGTACAAATAAAGAATAACTCGAGAAATATGAATGATGATACTATGATACAAAGAAGAATGATATAAAGAAAAAAACAAATAAGCATTCTATGATGAAAAAAAGCTATTAGTTTTTTAGTTAAAGTTTCCATTTATTAGTCGCACCGATCAATAATCTATTAATAATCTATTACTAGTAATAAGTAATAATATGAATGACTCGCTATTCATTCGGGTTGGGGTCATAATCATTATATAGGAGAGATGGCCGAGTGGTTCAAGGCGTAGCATTGGAACTGCTATGTAGGCCTTTTGTTTACCGAGGGTTCGAATCCCTCTCTTTCCGCTTTAATTTACCGATTTTACTTAACAATGGGAAATGGATAACGCTATTCCAACTTTCTTTACTATCGATTCTTCTATTCCTAATTGCTGTGACACATAAACTACTCAAAAAGAAACTACTAGAATGGAAAGAGTAGTCAAGGAAAAAACCTTCGGTCTAGGATCCGGAAAAGGGAGAAAATACGGATCAATTCCGTATTTATCTTACTTACTTTTAAGTAAGTTTAATTTACTTCGACGAAAGGGAAGAAAATTGCCCGAATCCTTATTTATTTTAGTTAGTTTTAAGTCTGACGAGAATAGTATTCTACAACCAGCAATTCATTTATTTTCAAACCAACCCATTTACTATCTATTATTTGATTGACTAATCCTTTATATTGGAATGGTTGAAGGATCAAATGACTTGGCAATTCCTGATGAGAGGATGAATCCAGAGATTTTTGAATCAGAGCTTTGGATTTTTGTTCATCCTTTACCGTAATAATATCTCCGGGTTTGCAGCGATAACTTGGTATATCTACTATATGACCATTAACTAAAATATGCCTATGGTTAACAAATTGCCGGGCTGTCGGAATAGTCGAAGCCATACCCAATCGGAAAAGGATGTTATCCAAACGCATTTCAAGTAATTGTAGTAAAACTTGACCTGTTGCCCCCTTGGCTTTTCCGGCGATATGAACGTATTTAAGTAATTGTCGTTCTGTAAGACCATAGTGAAAACGCAACTTTTGTTTTTCTTCTAGGCGAATACGATATTGATTTTTTTCCCGAACGAGATTGGTTTCTAAGATCATTTCCGGCTCTAGGCCTTTTATTAGTTAGTCCCGGCAAAGCTCCCCACCGGCGTATTTTTTTCAAACGAGGTCCTCGGTAACGCGACATAAAGACTCCTTTTTGTATTTGTAGAATTTGTTTAGAATCTATTTTTTTTTTTTTTTTTTTTTATTTTTTATAAAATAGTTATATTTTTTATTTATTTATTAAATATTTTAATTAATTATTAAAAATTATTTTAATTAATTATTAAAAATTATTAATTAAAAATTATTAAATTTGAATTTTTAAACCTAAATTCAAATTTTCAAACTCAAACTAAAGTAACTCTAAAGTAACTAAAGCAAATGAAGCGAAGTTTGCTGAAGTAGCCTACTTGTGTACTAAAAAGAAGTATGAGACGAATTGAATAAATATCCAGAACGCTTCCTATTTTCTATTATAGAAAAGGGATTCCTTTCCTGACATAGTTGTAAGTTCTTATAATGTTTAATGTTAATTTACGAAATTTAAAAATTTTAAAAATATTGAATATTCTTTGATTTCAAAAAGACATTCTCAATTATGTCAAAATTGGAATAAATAGGAAAAAGCCGGCTATCGGAATCGAACCGATGACCATCGCATTACAAATGCGATGCTCTAACCTCTGAGCTAAGCGGGCTCACATAACATCAATTTTATGTGCTCAATTTTATGTGCATAGTAATTCAATAAAATATTGGAATCTTAGGTATTCACTATTATGTCTTATCTATTCAGACTCGATATGAATAGAAAACAATAGAATATACAATTTCAAATAAATATTGAATATTAATATTATAGAACATAACGATTAATATAAGCGATATAGAATTTGTATTTTTTATCACTAATCACTAATCGAATTTACAATTCGAATATTATTCAATTCGATATTTTTTTAGTAAATTCTATATCTTGGTAGACTCGATAGTCAATATTTTGATTCTAGTTAGTTAGTTAGATAGTTAAATTATTTAAATTTGTCATTTTTAAATTTGAATTCAAATGACATTTGAAATTCGTTTATTACACTTCTATATTTTCTATATTATTTGATTCCATATCATTAGGAATGATTAGTTGGAACTGATGAGACATTCCTCCACGTTCATTCCATTCATAAAATTCATAAAGTAGTAAAGGCGGAAATTAAGACAAAAAAAAGACCGTTCAAGTATTCAAAATTGCATGAGAAGGGCGACAGGTATATATATATATATAGGATATCTGTTAATCTATATTGAATTACGAATCCAGAAATGCTAAAATCCAATTTGATTGGACCAAAAAGGGTCTCCTATACAAGATAGGAGAAGACAGGTAAGAAATAAAAGAGTAAAAATGCTTCTTCGAAATAAGAATAGGTATCTAATGAATTCAAAGGTTCCAGTATAAATGAAAGAAAAAGGGCCCGACATCATAATGCAATGAAATTCTAATCTTAACACAAAAGGAAGGGGATATGGCGAAATGGGTAGACGCTACGGACTTAATTGGATTGAGCCTTAGTAAGGAAACCTACTAAGTGATGACTTTCAAATTCAGAGAAACCCCGGAATTAAGGAAAAGGGCAATCCTGAGCCAAATCCTATTTTCCACAAACAAAGGTTCAGAAAACAAGGATAGGTGCAGAGACTCGACGGAAGCTGTTCTAACAAATGGAGTTGGCCGCGTTGGTAGTTGGTAGAGAACTCTTTCCATCGAAAATTCAGAAAGGATGAAAGATATACATACGTATTGAATACTATATCAAAATCAAATGATTAATGCCGACCCAAATGAGTCTATATTTTTCTATAAAAAACGGAAGAATTGGTGTGATTCGATTCTTTCTTCAATGTGGAATCGAATATTCATTGATCAAAAGATTCACTCCATAGTCTGTAGATCCTCTTTTCAAGAACCGGATTAATCGGACGAGAATAAAGATAGAGTCCCGTTCTACATGTCAATGCTGGCAACAATGAAATTTTTAGTAAGAGGAAAATCCGTCGACTTAAAAATCGTGAGGGTTCAAGTCCCTCTATCCCCAAAAAGCCTATTTGCCCCCAACTATTTATCCATTCTATCCCCCTTTCCCTTGCGTGAGTGTCCTTATACACTCGTTTTGAAATAGATCCGGGCGGAAATGTCTTATTATATCTTATATCTAAGATATACATCTTTGAGCAAGAAATCCCCATTTGAATGATTTACAATCCATATCATTACTCATACTGAAACTTCAAAAGTCGCTTTTTTAAGATCCAAGAAATTCCAGTACCTAGATCAAACTTTTGAATCTTCTTTCGCCCTTTTAATTGACATAGACCCCGCCCTCTAATAAAATGAGGATGCTACATTCGGACTTAGCCGGGATAGCTCAGCTGGTAGAGCAGAGGACTGAAAATCCTCGTGTCACCAGTTCAAATCTGGTTCCTGGTATATGATTAATTTGGATGAGTCTCTCTTGAATAAATTAATTGATATGAATCGACATCCCTATTCAGTGTTAATTTGGATCATAACACATACTTTTTTCCATCTCGCCGAGATATATCCCATCTTTTTTTTTATAGATGGGTAGAATTCTTTTAGATACTTTATCTATTTATCTAAAAGAATTCGATTCTATTTGATCTTTTTTATCTTTATGTCCATGCCGTAGAATGTTAATACTTCATATATATTCAAAAGACGCGTTCAAAAGGTTAAATTAGTTGGTTGAGATACTAACAAGTCGAATCTAGAGAAATTGAAATAGACAAGATTAAGTTCAGATACAAATAAATAGAATCCGGTTCGATTTCTTCATTCCTACCTACATAACTTTCTAGAACGGTCTAAGTAATATGCGTGGTACAAAGTCAAACTTCATGATACAGAACTCCTTTGGTTCATCCTATTGGTTTGGCTCATCTGAAAAAAAAATCTTCCAACCCAAATAAATGGAAGGCGATAATTCCAAGGAATCCCCTTTTTTTTTTTGTTATAGCCTAGCGAGAATTTAAACAAGACTTCTATTCTGTTTAATCTAGAAGAGAACGTACAAGCTTTGAATATCTGAAATTGTATAAGTGGAAATCTTTTTCTTATCATTCAATGAGCATCTTGTATTTCATAAAAATGGGGGGCAATGTAATCCTTACGTAAGGGCCATCCTATCCAACTTTCGGGCATTAAGATACGTTTCAAGCGTGGATGATTATCATAAGAGATTCCCAACATATCATAAGACTCTCGTTCTTGAAAATCCACACTTTTCCAAACCCAGAACACGGATGGAATCCTAGGATTGCTCCTTGAGGCAAATACTTTTATGCATACCTCTTCTGGTTGATCCACACCATACTCTATTCTCGTAAGATGATACACACTAGCTAAACAGCCCCTCCGGGTGCTACATCATAGGCGCATTGGGAGCGTAGAAAATTGTAACCATATACGTATAAAATGACAGCAATGGAATGCCAATCCTCGGGCTTTACTTGTAAAGTTTCTATTCCTTGGTAATCAAAGCCTAAAGATCTATGAATTAGCTCATGCTTGGCTAGCCAAGCAGACAAAAACCCCCGCATCTTTTTTATCCCTCCCGCATTTTTTTGTATAAGTTTTTCATATTTACGATGAAATTTATGAAGATTGGCCTACTCCTTTTTAAAGAAATCCTGTCTAAGTGACTAATTCATGGGAAGATACTGAACTTTTATATTTGAAAAAGGTTTCAGTAGGTATCTCTGAAGTAGAAGTTGATGGCGGTTGATAAAGGAATCCTTGATCATAATTTCCAGTATGAATACTGCGTCCAACGCGAAACTTGTGATTGGTAGTAAAACACCGATTCGCTTGTTGAGACCTAATTCTATCTTCATAGATTTCTCGAGATATTTTCTTACGAAGTTTTGTTATAGCATCTATAACTGCTTCCGGTTTAGGTGGGCAGCCCGGCAGATAGACATCCACAGGAATTAGCTTATCAACTCCGCGAACAGTGCTATAAGAATCAGTACTGAACATACCTCCGGTAATTGTACAGGCTCCCATAGCAATAACATATTTTGGTTCAGGCATTTGCTCATATAATCTTACTAGGAAGGGGCCATTTTCATTGTTACTGTTCCGGCTGTTAAAATTAGATCTGCCTGTCTAGGACTCGATCTTGGGACTAGTCCATAACGATCAAAGTCGAATCGTGACCCTATTAGGGAAGCAAATTCAATGAAGCAACAACTGGTACCATAGAGAAGCGGCCATAAACTAGAGAGTCTTGACCAATTTGAAAGATCATTTAATGTAGTTGAAATAACGGAATTTTGGATCGTTCGATTAAGGAAAGGAAACTCAATAGAATTCATAACAGTCTCAATCTTTTTTTTTCTTTGTATTGTCTGAATATTCAGGGGTTAAGACCACTCCAATGCTCCCTTTCGCCACGCATAAACTAAACCAATAATTAAGATAAGGACAAAAATGAAAGCTTCTATAAATACGGATAGACCCAATACATCGAAACTCATTGCCCAGGGATAAAGAAAACCGTTTCAACATCAAAAACAACAAAAACTAGAGCAAACATATAATAACGGATTCTAAATTGTAACCAAGCGTCGCCCATTGGTTCTATACCCGATTCATAGCTAGAAAGTTTCTCTGGTCCTTTGTTAATCGGGGCTAAAACCCGGAAAAAAAAAAAAAGCCAAAAAAGGAATAAGACTTGATATTATTAGAAATCCCACACAAAAATACCAAAAGTAAAACCGAAACATAGACCCCCCCCCCAATGAACTAAAATATAAATTGCTCGATTCGGATGTTGTCAAGTCATCCATAACTGTTTGGTCAAAATCAAAACAAGAATTCATTTTGATCGAATTGACTAGTTTCCTTTGTTTACTTATCCCATTTCAAGACAAAATCCTATTTCGATTATACTTATTTCGATTTTTGTAGTTAGTATAACTTTAGATCTATATCTTATTCTTATACAAATAAA
>JAHSUH010003387.1:0-10028 GCA_025388415.1 Cynanchum wilfordii
ACCTCTTCTTTCAAGTCCCCATGTAAAAAGGCATTATTCACATCCGGTTCAAACAAGGGTCAATGCTTGTTAGCTGCTACAGCAATTAAAGATCTAATTGTGCTCATCTTAACCATAGGACTAAATGTTTCCGCATAATCAATGTCATACTTTTGATTGTAACCTTTAGCTACTAATCTCGCTTTGCACCTATCTAAAGTCCCATCTGCCTTCAATTTTACCTTGTATACCCATTTGCAGCCTATAAACCTTTTTCCTTTGGGCAAATCAACAAAATCCCATGTATGGTTATCTTCAAGTGCTTGAATTTCTTTATTCATAGCTTCAATCCACAGTGGATCTGTTGAAGCTTCTGCATAGCTCATTGGCTCTTTGATTGCACAAACCTGAGATAAGAAAGCTTTGAAAGAGTCAGGAAAAGAACTAGAGGATACAAGGTTGCACCAATGTTTGCTGGTAAGAGTGCAATCAGAGGAATATGCATTGTTACATTTGTAGTTGTTCAAGTAAGAAGGTGGCTTATGTGTTCTTGTGGATCTGCGAAGTGGATTGGGAATGCTGAGGTCAACTACTAATGACAGACCATTATTAGAATTTGGTGGAGGTGAAGGATCGGCATCAAAATTATGAGAAGAGAAGACAGAACCAGAAGAAATGTATCATGTATAGGAAAAACTTCTTGAGGAGAAGAAAAATCAGGAGTGTCAAATAAATTGGGAGAAGAAGAAACTAGTAGATGTATGGCATTGGAATAGTTTGAAGAGGGTTTCTTGTGTTTATTGTAAAGGTGAAAAGGAAAGTGCCTTTCATGAAAATGAACATCCCTAGACACATACACCTTGTGTGTATCAATATCTAGAATTTTGTTCCCCTTTTGTGAATTGGAATATCCAATAAAAACACATGGTTTGGCTCTGTTGTCCATCTTAGATCTTCCAACTGTAGTGGTAGAAACATAACACAAGCATCCAAAAGTTCTCAAATGTGATATTATGATGCCTTTTGTATAACCCGAAATAAGGAGTATGCAAGCCAAGAACCTTTAAAGGCATTCTATTGATCAAATAAGTTGCACACAATACACATTCACCCCAAAACTTGTCTTGTCCGGAATTCTAGACTGTATGTATAAGGCTCTGGTAGTTTACAATAAGTGTTTATGTTTTCTCTCGACAACTCCATTATGTTGGGGTGTATCACGGCAATTACTTTGACTTAAAATTTCAAACTTCTGATACAATCTCTTCATATCACCAAGCACAAAGCTCTCTTGCATTATCCGATCTTATACACTTAACAAAGAGATCAAACCGAGTTTTTACCATATGCAAAAATCATTCACAACCAAAACAACTTCAGTTTTATTTCTTAACAAATGTATCCAAGTAAATTTGTTGTAATCATCTACTATAGTCAAAAATTGATTACAACTCTGAAGGAGTTTTAACAAAGCATGAGGACATACAATGCACTCGACTATACTATCACTCACGATTGCCTATCTAAAGCACAATCGTATGTCAACAAGACACACTGTTAACTCACAATGCACAACCAATGTGCATTGTCACACACCTTTCTCTTCTGCCTCTCTCTTGCCAATGCTGCACACAAGTTGTCCCTATTTATATCCGTAACTAGGGTTAGCAGAGATTGATAAGTCATAAATTTTCATAATTATTATATTTAATTCCCTTACATTTTGATTAGATATCGAGCTAATTTGTGGAATTTATGTTTGTTTTGATGATAGTGGTGGAAAGTCAAAGATCAAGCAGAATTTGGCTAAAAGACTTATTTTTAGTCATCAATTATTTCAAATATGTCTTTGAGATGAAGAGTTAAAATTTGAACGGATGATTATCAACAATTCCCAAAATATTTGAAGATAAAATCAAATTATCTTATCTTTATTATTATTTTATTAGTTATTAGAGAGATAATTATTTTCTATTTTAATTAGGATTTTATTTATTACTATTCTATTAGGATTCTGAAAAGTTAGGAAAACTTTATAAATAGGTCTGCTGCTACATTCTTATTTTTACCATTCTTATTTTTACCAAGTTTTCAAGATTTAGAAAGAGAAGAGAGATGGAGATCGGGATGGCCGCCTAAGCTTCGATTCGGTCTGGGGAATGATTCCAAGACAAGTTCCGAGTTCATGATCTACACAAATTCCGGGTTTTAAGCTAATTTCCAATTTTGAATTCATTACTTTTAACAATTCAATATTTAGATCGTGTGATTCAATATTGATGAGGTTTTACTTAATTCTTTTGATGTTTTTTGATTGAATTGAGTTGCGATTTTATTATTTATGATTGAATTTAATTTTGGACAGTTTTGTGGCTTCAAGAATTGCCTTGATATTATCACGGGTTATTGGTTAAACTTGAATTTATTGATTAGGCGCTTGTCCTAGGATATACTTTTGTTGTTTAATCGAAATCTAACGGCTTCGTTAGTATGTGATACAAATACTAATTAGGGTTTCCATTTAGTAGTCAAACAAGGAATTAGTTTTGAAATCTGGAAATTCATTAAGGAACGAGGAAGAATTTAAATTGAATCATTACCCTAGGACTGAAATATTTAAATCGATACTTGCGTTTTTCTTATTAGTTAATTATTTCTTAGAATTTCCCAATCTAAAAATCTCTGTTTTATTGTTTTATTTCGATTAGGTTTTTTAGGGAGACGACTCAGTGAACACCTTAAACTGCTCATTAATTTAATTGAATTAATTTTGACTGATTTGAAGACAATCGTGTAATTCTATTGAGGATTAAGAGAATAAAGGAAAATATTGAGGATTAGTCGGAAAAAAAATTTTAAAAAAAAAATCATTACTTAAGTAAGATTATTGGGCCCTCGTTCATTAAAAAAAAAAGTAAATAAATAAAATAAAGAGTCTATTGGGCCCTCTGGGTTTATACTTTAATGTTTGTTTACTATGACTCGGATCTTGTCTGGACTCCAGCTGGCCATCGCCTAACGCGCTTTTTCAAACCAAAATTCGACCGTTGTAGAGTCCCCCGTTTTCTTTTTCTTCTAAATTTCCTCCTTCATTATTAATTCCATAATTAATTAATAGTTAATTAGTATCCCACTTATTTACAATTCTCTAATTATTTTTTCACTCTTTTTAAAAACATATATATATTTTATAGTGTTTATAAATCCTCATTTAAAAGTTAATCATATGTATGTAAATTTGCTTAAACCTAAAAAAATATTATCGTTTCATTTATAAATGAAACTAAACTCAAACTCTTTTCAAAACTTGATATGTGAAAAAATTATAGTATTTATATTATATAAATTATAATATTTTGATATTTTTACCATCTAAAAATATATTAATTTATAATATAATTTTTATTCAAGCTCAAACTTGAGTTTAAATTAATCAAAACCTAAACACAAACAAATAATAAAAAGAAATTTAAATAAAATTTTAAATTTGAAATATCAACTGAGTCTACTCGTACAATATTTGAATAATTAACCAAACAAGCTTAATCAATTTATGCTCAATTATGCTTCATTTGATAATATTAAAAATTAATCAAATTAAACTTGAATTGTGAAATCTAAACAATCTTCTTAAATAAATATGTCTAGAGAGGAGTGTGGGGTGGTCTTTGCAGGCAAGAAACCTCGACCCTAAATTTTAAACAATTACATAAATAAGTTCAATTCGAACATTTAATCTTATTTAAATTAATAGAGTTTCTTATCCACTCAAAAAAATAAATAAATAGTATATTGGTTTAATTTTAAAGAATAATGTTGTCAATCATGAAATGTTTAGGGTTAAACCTGTCAATTTGCCAAGGTAGAGTGCACTGGAGGATGTTCCCATGGGTTGCCCGTTGCAAAACTTCCACTCCCAGAGTTTAAATTCACATTGATTTCGGGAATCAGATTCTCAAAAGCCAAAAATCCAAATACCAAATAGCAACCCATCATCTCCTTTGACATCTTTGCCTCTCTCTCTCTCTCTCTCTCTATTTCATTTTCTGGGTTCGAGGTTTTATCTGCGTCAGTAGAGGTGATAAGGAAAAGAAAAAGAATAAAAAGCTAAAGCGAGAAGAATCAGAATAACTACGAAGAAGTGGGTTCTGAATTATTGTTTTTCGTGGGGGGTGTTTGTAGATATATATATATATATACACGATAATGGCAGCAAAGAGGAGCGCAGAGGAGGTGTTGAAGAACGATGAGGAAGGAGATAAAGTGCTTGTGATGGAAAGCAAAGAACAATCCCATCCTTACGCTTTTCATGTATCTGGGCCTCGCAATGTTTCTTCTCCGAATTGGAGGGACCTCATTAACTCGAGTTGGTCAGTGATTCACAAAATTTTCAATTTATCTTGTTTATTGTGTTCTTCTATATGTGTACTGTAAGTATGTACCGCTAGAAGGTTTTGGCCTTTTCTTGATTTGTGTCTTTATATGCGTTTCAGTGTGAAATAATTCATCTTTTTATATTTTGTTACTTGCTCTGGATTTTCTAGTGAGTAAAGTTCTTCAAGGAATTTGTGTTTGCTTCTCTATGAAGAGAGATTCTCTGTGTTGAGACTTTTCCCTTTTTTTTTGTTTCTTCCTTATGGAGATCTAGAGTTATTATGCTTTGTCTGCGGAGAATGAGAGTTGAGATGAGTTTGGGGATGCCCCTTGTTCTCTGTTTTCATTTGTGGTTTGATTTAGTGCGTTTCTTAGTGCTCTGTTTGCTTCTTTTCTGCTCTGATTTGCTCAATTGGTTAACATAAGAATGGGACTACTTTTCCTGTTTAACCTGATACTAGCAGATCTGATTGGAGTACTTTTGTGTTGAGCTTGGATTTCATGTTCTTCTGTTTGAATTTGCTCCAAAATATTCGATAAATTTTTCAACAGGATATTATACTGGAAAGTCTGGATCTGGAATACATTAATAGATTTGTCAGTATGCAAAAAAGGAAGGAAAATTGGGGGGGCGCGGGGCTGTGGTGGTTCTTCTTAGTTTAAACAGATTAACTTGCTAAATCAACTGTGAATGATCCAAATGATTTGTGGCATTTGCAATGCGTTGCAATTAGTGGAACTTGATTCAATTTTCATAGAATCAGGATACCGTACTGAAATTTTAAGGCTAAGTCTGAGTAGTAATACTTTGGAGATGAGATCCACATTATAGGCAGGGTATTTCAAGTATTCATAATTCATTGAGAATTTTGGTTTGAGTCATTAAGAAGATAATCCTAGAGAATTCAGTTATGGAGAAAACAGAACTGATTTATTTGCTTCATCAAGTCTGTTCTGTATATTTGATCTGTAAATACTTGTTTAAGGTTCATCAAGTTGTCATAACCTAGGAGTGGCTCTTAAGATAGTTAGTGATAATATTTTATGATTTCATCAATGAACTTGACCTCCCTAAAACTTTATTGAGGGGGAGTTAGTTATATAACTTGGATAAAGTTTCCTATTTTAAACTATATAATTTAAGTTCAAACTGTACAGGGTATTTAAGGTTTTATTTGATCTGAAACTAGATTAATCCTGAAGGCTTTTATTGAGTTTTAGATTTTTCTTCCTTTTTAGTGTACCTTTTTGTGATGACAAAAAATTTGAACTGGAAGCAACTAACAAGAATGATATGGTAACCCTTCTAAAATAAGGGAATAGTGGATGAAGCTTTCAAACATCCACTGATAAAAACGGTGATATTGTTTCTGTTTACAATGGATGCTGAATAGCTACTAGTAGTATTTATGATGCAACTTTTCTGTTTTTGCTGCTGGTATGTACGTTGTATGTTTACCTTTTCTTTGAATGCACAAGGTTGCGTTACATAAAATCTTCATCCATACTTAGTTAAACATGCATTTTTTTGTTTTAATTTTTATTGAAAGCAAAAAATAGTTTTTTGCTTGAATCATTGCTGCAATTTTAGTAAATTGCTTCAATTTTAGGTAATTGCTGCAATCTTAGTAAATTGCTGCATATGCAGGAAGGATGGAAATTACAAGAGGACTGTAGTAGCCTGCTTTATACAAGCTGTTTATTTGCTTGAACTTGATAGACATGAAAATAGGACGGAAGAAACTGCTCTTGCTCCGAAATGGTGGATACCCTTCAAGTACAGATTGGTTGAAACCCTAATAGATGAAAGAGATGGATCCATATATGGTGCATTACTGGAATGGGATAGATCGGCAGCTCTGGCTGATTTCATACTTCTGAGACCTAGTGGTGCACCTAGAGCTGTTCTGGCACTAAGAGGTACAATTCTTAAAAGTCACACAATTAGAAGAGACGTTGAAGATGATCTTCGATTCCTGGCTTGGGAAAGTTTAAAAGGTTCTGTTAGATTCAATGGAGCTCTAAAAGTGCTAAAATCAATTGCTGACAAGTATGGGAGTAGCAATGTATGTATTGCAGGTCATTCTTTGGGAGCTGGTTTCGCTCTCCAAGTTGGAAAAGCATTAGCCAAAGAAGGTATATATGTGGAAGCACATCTATTTAACCCACCATCAGTTTCAGTAGCTATGAGCTTGAAAAACCTTAGTGAAAAAGCAGGATTCGCCTGGAAGAGGGTAAAAGCAATGCTTCCTTCTTATGGAGAATCTCAGGTTGTTAATGTTGAGGAAGCTGCAAGATCAATTGCTGCAGGAAAGAGGCAGTGGGTGCCTCATTTGTATGTTAATAATAGTGACTACATTTGTTGCTATTACACCGATCCAGAAGGAACGGAAGATACCCAAGTTGACAAGGAGAATGCAAAGCCTTCTTGCAATGCAAAAGTAGCAGCAAAACTTTTTGTGCAATCAAAGGGAAAGCAAAAGTTTCTTGAGGCACATGGATTGGAACAATGGTGGTCTGATGACTTGGAACTGCAAATGGCTCTTCACAACAGTAAGCTGATAAGTAGGCAGCTTAAATCTCTGTACGGTCAACCAGCTCAACAAACACAAGGCAAGGTCCAATAAAATGCAGAAGTAGTCGGATGATAATCTCCTTGAGATAAGTTGGACATCTTCTCCCCAATCTTGTTTTGATTTTTTTTTTTCTTTTTTTATTTTTCTTACCAAGTTATGTTCAAGTAACAAATTTTGTAGAGATGATGATGATGATACCTGTCAAAATGAAAAATTAAGGTGAATAATCAATTCTTCAATTGTTGAATATTGAAGGGCTTATATTTTCCAACTTTTATCCCATGGCTTTGTTTCTGGTTTACCTGAACAGTGAGATCCACAGGTTAACTCCACATTTTTTAGGGGTTTTTAGAGTTACCCAAATTTAAAAGGTGTGTTTTTACTTCACATTATGTTGTATTTTGAATTAGATTTTCTAAATTTGTAGTCAGGTTGTGCACCAATTTAGTTTTTGGATTCAGAATTTGTGTGAGATCTTTTACTTAGATTTGTTAGTTAAGAACTCAAGTGAGAAGTTTGAAGATGTGAGAAAAAAGGAAGAGAAAATTCAGAAGGCGGTGAGAAATTTTGGAGAAAAGAAGAAGTAAAGAAGGTGATGGTTGTAGTTTATATCCAAATTGTTTTTTTAAAACCAAAATTAAGAATAAAGTAAAGTTGTAATTTTACCAGCTAATTTCTTTTATTACATACGTTGTATGGAATTGTTCAGTTAAAATATAGCCATTTGATCGGAATGTTCCTGTTTTTGGCTAAAATAATTACATTGGATAATAATAATAAAAAAAAAAAAAAAACTTTAAATTTTAAAATTAAATGTTTAAATTAGAAAATGAATGCTAAGCCTAAAAAATTTAAGGGATTAATGAAATTGAAAAAATTGATAAAGAATTGCTAAATTATAATGGAGTAAATAGAGTAGAAAAAATAAAAAAATACCGACGGATAGAATAACACTTGCAAGAGAGACGAAAATAATTTTTTTTTTTTTTTTGATACATGGGGGAGGGGGTGGGTGTCGAACTCCCCGTTGGGGTGGTTGGGGGATGGCCTATCTGCCACTCCACTACCAACTGCCGACAAGAGAGACGAAAAGAAATGATGGCTACTTCCTTACCTATTTTAATATATATATATATTATATATAACATTATTTTCTAACTCAATAAATTGTAACTCAATTAGTAACATCATCTTTCACTTATAATATGAAGTTTCTCTCTTGGCCTAATAGTTTTACATCTACATTTTAGTTTTTCTTTTTATTAAAAAAAAAAAAATTATATATGCAATAAATAAAATTTGAATATAAATATAAAAAAGACAAGATTATCAAACATAAAAATGTTAGGATCTAAATCTGTTCACTTCGCATTAAGGGTTAACTTTATCATTTCAACCTTTTATTATGTTAATAAAGTTCTTGGCAAATGCTCACATTTTTTTTTTTTAATATTTTATTTTAGAAGAGAAAGAAGTAGAAGGAAAAAAAAAAGGGTGGGATTGAGCATCTGAGTGGTGGACAAGATGAAGAATTACTTTTATGGGGCCAAGCAAGATTTCAAGTTTTGTCAAGCTTTTCTTTTCTTTTTTTTTTTTTGAAACTAACCCGGACCGCACCAAAAACCACAAACCACGCCCCCTACTCCAGGGGGTTAACAAACCCAAAACCCGCGCCTCTGATCTTGTTTTTTTTTCGTTCTTTTTTTTTTTTTTTTTTTTTTCTTATTTTTCGGTCCCCCTAAACTTTTTTAACATGACGCTAACCACCTCAGGGGATTCGAATCTTCGATCATCCACTCTGGAGGAAGCATTAGAAGTCTGCTTACCAACTCCCCCAAGCTACCGAATTTTTGTCAAATTTTTCTGCAGTAAACATAATTAATTTAAACTTAGTCTGAATCTGTTGCACAATTCTCTATTGCTATATAAGGATATATGTGTATATATATATATATATATAATATATTTATGAACAATAGTAATTAATAAAGGCCAATTTTGCGAAATAAAATTTTTTTTTTTTGGTAAGTCAGACAATTTCATATTAATAAATAATACTCTTAGATAAGTATCACTTACAATTATAGTACATTATTCAATCTTTATAGCAAAACAACATTACCAAGCGCCTATATTGTAATACAATGGATAGACAATTAATTTCTGACAATCAGTAAGGATAATTTCATTCAAATTTTTGGGTTGTTCATATAAATGTGTCAAAAATAAATTAGGGCAAAGGAAACACATTATGGAAGGTTTTATTTTATTTTATTTTATTTTTTATTGTATCTTCTTCCTCAAACAATTTCACACGTTGAGAGGAATCGAAGTTCTATAAAAGTCGATGCCATGACGTGGTCCTGGATGAGACTCCCCGCCCGAGGTCCGACTAGCGACTAGAATATACATGCTCAAGACATGATCTTTGACAAGGAGATTTTCACATTAAATGGACCCGACTCGACAGACACTGTTTGGAGCCACTATTTCATAACGGTCAAGAAAAGTACCACTCTAGGTTTCATCTCCCGATTGACTACTCTTCTCCATAAAACGGTAACACACTCACACACAGACGAGATAAAACCAGATACACATAATATACTCTAAGTGTTCAGTCCAACTTTGATACCACTTTTGGTGCTCAATCTGGCATGTTGGGAACACACTTTTCGATCGATCATCCGACACTCATTCTTCTTACTTGTGACCGACTTGATCGTCGGAGAGCCAACGCGGAAAACACACCCTCCCAGCGCGTGGCCTTTTTTTTTGCAGGACTCATCGGTGGGAAACGAACCCACCGGTGACACGTGGAAGGATCAGGAGTTTCGACCCGGATCACACGCATATATACATATAGATATATTATATTTCATTCGTGATTTCTTCAGAATTCAGATCAATAAAATACATCAGCAAGTTTCAAAAGTTTTAAAACTCACATCAAATTGACTGAATACACGCTTCTGAAGCATTTTAACAAATTTTATTATTTACTTTCTTTTTCTTTCTCCAACATATAAAGGCCTCAATGGGATAATCAATCAATCGCCTTAAGTTAAAGGATTAATTAAATGAGATATAGAATGGAAG